>APFE031304162.1:21504-47302 GCA_000404065.3 Pinus taeda | reverse complement strand
GTCAAGACGGTAGGTGAAGGAATGGCTGAAGGCGATCCAATAGCCTTCCAACATGACATCGACATGACACACGTGGAAGCCCCTTCATCAATAACGGTTCGAAAAATATTAATTTTCCGGTATGTAGACTTTATTTGAAAAGCCATGTGATGAGGGAGTCGCTTTTTGACATTTAACATGTCGAAAGTGAGCACTAAAGAATTAGTTGGATCGACTGCCCCAATCGAGGAATGTAAAGCACTTATTTGAGCCGGACACGACTGGAGAAACTTTAAAGCGGACATGGCACACGGACTCTGAGCCAGATCCTCCACAATGGAGTAATTTTGGGCGGCCCTAGCATTAGGATTAATCGTCGCGCCTTTAGCGGAACCTTTCGGTATCCGTGGTATATTCTCGACAAGGGGTCGCTCGATACGAAGGTCAGTACTTCCGGGAACAGCCTTATCCTTGGAAGTTTCAGTTTCACCATAATCACGTGACCGAGTAGCCACATGGATGTTAGAACCCATCATGAAAACATTCGATGATTTTTCCCCTTCCTGGTTGCCCCCTGCGGAGGTCCCGGGGTTTGAACTCGCGCCAGCAAGAAGTTGCTGCCCTTGGGGAAAAGGGTTAGTTAACACGGCTTGGGAACTAGAAGTCCCTTGCTGCCCTAACAAGCGCTGAGCGTCTTCAATCTTGGGGAAAATATGAGTTAAATGGTCTCCACCACGTAGCTTGCATGGAAACTTAACCTTATTTTTGGACTCATTTCTACCTCCACCAGCATTATTGCCAGATTTGTTTGCATCAGGCTTCCCATCCTGGTTCTTTTTCTTACCTCATCCTTTCTTTTTCCCATTGGAATTTTGACTTCCTTTGGGATTATCAGATTGAACGGCATTAATTGAAGAAGTTTGGGAAGTGGAAGGGTTAGACGATGTGACTTGGTTGTTAGAAGCAATTTGTAAAGACAACTGCTGCAATTGATTCAACAAGTTCACCGTATTTGTGTCTACTGACCCAACAATACCATCCACGTGGGGACCTGGCTTTGGCTTAGCTACATCCACCCAGGAGCATCTGGAAAGTACTTTTGTAGGATCCCAAACTGAGAGTAGATCAGTTCTAATTGATGGGCCCTAAAAATGGCTTGCTCCTCGGAATAGACCCCTGACATTGAGACATCCTTAGAGATCTCAGGTATTAAAGACTTCAAGAACCACTCGAGACGGTACTTCGGAGGGATTTCAGCTTTAATGAGCCTCTTTCTCTGTCTACATTCCTGAATGTGATCGGAAATGTGAGTTTCCCTATCCTGACGAAAAGTAGCCAGTAGTCAGGTTTCGGCATCATACCGGATGGGCAACTAAAAATGGTTCAAGAAAATATTGGCTAAGTCGGCGAATGATGTAAAGCTACCCCCAGGCAGCTCTATATATCACTTAGTCACATTACCAGTCAAGGTGCGTTGAAATAATCTCAACCTAACCGAGTCGTCGTTCAGGGAGTTCGATGAGCACCATAAGTGGAATGTGGTTACGTGGTCCCCCGGATCCTCACCACTCTTCCCTTCGAATTTTGGAATATCCGAAGGGAGTTTAGTTGGGACCAGAGGCCAGGTCGGATTATACTTGATTGGGTCGTTAGTTAACTTAGTGAGGTCTGGCAAGTTTAATGTTGCCAGAAACAGAAGTCTAGGCGAAGCTTGGGGATTCTACCCTGACTGGGCGGCACTCCCGAAGCTCTGAAAAGATTGGCATGGATTTTGGAAGGCACCAGGCTGCCTGAAGTAACCAGTAGAACCCGTTGAGCCAAAAGGCAGGCCTTGTGACCCAGCAAAACTCAGAGTTTGACCAACTTCGGTCGTATATCCACCATACCCAGCAAAGTTTCCTCCTAAAGGATTGTAAGGAGTTGACAACCCCTAATATGGATTCCAAGCCGAAGCTAGGGGAGGAATACTTTGGAACGAACTAACCGTAGTATACAGCCTATTCCCATATTGGCCAAAGAATGGATTCGCAGTTCCGGCACTACTAAGCTCAGGGTTATTCCAACCTTGGAAAGGATTACTGCTTTGTCCTACCAAAGAAAAAGGCATTGATCCCATCGTAGGGTTGGAATGTGGTATATGACTACTTCCAAATGGAAAACCTTGGAACAAAGTCGATCCACTCATCATTGACATGGCAGCCCCGAACGGAGCTGAAGGAATGCCTTGTGAATGGGCGCCAAATGGGAAGTACCCAAGACCAAAAGCATTTGTTTGGGAATTTCCACTCGTGGACGGAATGGAGGTAGACGCAACAAAATACGTGCTAGCAAAGGATCCGAATAAAGAGATGGAGGGTATGGAAATAGTTGCACCCCCTTGTACAGATATAGGAGTCTGCACAGTCATAGCACTTGTAGAAGCCATGCTTCTAGTAGTGGTCATCGAAGGTAAGCGCGTAGCGCAACCTGGACTTGACGGTCTGTGCGTCGGAGTCCCAACATATTGCAATACGTGTGGATGACTGGATGGTAGGGGAGAATTCAGAGCCGCTAACGACTCTGAAAGTTCTTCTACCTCGATATTATCCTCCGCTTGTAAGCGAACTTGCGAAAGAACTGGAGTGTTCCTCTCTTGTTCCACAGAAGTACCAGGCCTTGCTTCAATACTATTGCCCCCGAGGGGAGGATCAATCCCTAATGCATCAATTGTAGTGGGACGAAACCCACCGGTATTATTACCTCTGCGCCTTCTTGGAGAAGGCTCTAAACGCGGTGGTGAGAGACCACGAAGTCTTCGAGACCGTCTAGGAGATCGGTCAGCCACTTTGAATTCTTTGTTTAAAATCTAAGTAAAGACTCAAAAAATTTAAAGCTAGGCCAACTAAGAGCACAGAGCACCCTCTATAAAAGTCCCTAAAGATACAGCCAGTCAAACAACTTCCAAGTATTTCTGCTCTGGGTGATTAATACCGGACACCAAAATACGAGAAAGTGGAAAATAAAGGGCCTTCCGAAGATAGTCTGGGATGATGAGGGCCTAGGCCTATCAGCGAAGGTATCAGAGGAAGTTACGCTGACCTCCTAACAACAGTCTACACTGGTGCAAGCCCCCAAGCTTCGCAAGAGTGCCCTCCAGTAGTGCTATTGAGAGTGATACAACGTCGACCTCAGGTGCCACGGGATTCCCCTCCGCAGCCACCTATGTGGTTCCCTAGGAGTGGTAACTAAGGATACCAACTCGTCACAGAAGCCAGGTGGAACAGTCGTGAGGAAAGTTCGAACAAGTAGCAGAGGGGGTATCTCTCTTACCTGTCTTCACAGACCCTCGTTCTTAACTCCCAGATCCGGAGCTTTCCTGGTCTTCCTAACGCTATTGGATTTTCTCTTGTTAATCAGACTCCTATGTTTTGACGTTTAATATGGCCTTGGAGAGTTAACTCTCCACTCGCCTAATCCAAGGCCCTAAAATCCTAAAACTTGTTTGTGTATTTAACTTAAAAGAAACTTTTCTAGTTGATTTTAATTAGCGCTTGATTTTAAGGGCTATTCTTTAAGTCAAAGCATGATGGAAGTGAAACTAGTGGTGTTTTTTTTCGGCACAAAAAAATTAATAAAACCTAACTATATGCATATGCACTTTGTCATTGTTTTTCGATGAAGAGTAATTTCTACAATGTTCGAAAGGAAACTTCTAATGAAACAAAATTTTCTTTTCTTTTCTTTTCATTCACACTTCAGACCCAAAAGTTAACAAAACTATTTTATGCCTAAAGAGATGCAAATCTATCCTAATGCAAAACTAAATGCTTGATGCAAGATTGAAAACTACTCTAAAAACAAGAAATGAAAGTTGCTTTGTTTATCAAATTTTCTTTTGCCACTTACAATATTTAGATGGAATATGAGATGCTACAATTCATTTCGTCTAAATACTAAAAGAAAAACTCAAGATAACGTAAAGCACTTTCACTCACCAAAAGGAAACTAAATGAAAAGCAAGTTCAAGAAAGCAAAACAAAAAGTTTTCAAAAAGTTTTCTTCAAAGTAGCAACAAGAAAGTCTTTTTGAAAATGCTCTCAACAAAAACTGAAACTTTGCGATTGAAACAACAAGCAAGAAACACTTTTTGCAAGTTGACACCCTACAAAGAATGAAAACTCAACAAAAACAAATGTGTTTAAAAAGGCTTTTTGACAATCGAAAGCAGCAAGGAAAGCTTTGGTAACAAAGACCAAAAAAGATCAAAAAGACAATTTCAAGAAAGTATCAAATGACAACTTTGATGAAACAAAGAAGTAGATGGTCATAAAAAGCAGTTTCGTTAAGCAAACAAAAAGTCACCAAAAAGCAAAGTTGAACACAAAGATTGATAACAATCTTTCTGCTCTGATAACTCAGAGCAGCCAAGATTCCAATCAAGAAATCTCGCATGGTTTTAGCAAAAATATTATGACACTTGCAAACACAAAACAAGACCAAAACTCCTTATAATTAGAGAGAAATCGGAGTAAGGATGCTTGCTGTAACACAGACAACTGATACTGACAAAAATGACTGTTTCAAACTGACTGAAAACACCATACAAACTTTAGAGACACAAAAATTTATAACTCCTGAAAGTTGCAAGATATACGCGACTGTAATTAGTGCAGACTACGTGTATACGCGACTGTTCCTGAGGAAACATGCGCATACGCGGGTTTACTTCAGACAACAAGCATTTATACGCTTCTGTAACTAAATAAAACAACGTATATATAATATTTCAAGAAAAATAAAAAACAAACTGAAGAAACTGGCAAAACTCAGAAGTCAAGAACAGACCAGACAGTAACAATAAACCAGCAAGCAACTGAGCCTGATAGGCTGACAAAAAACCCAAAGTAGGAACAATAAGAGTGTGTCCCAGCGGAGTCGCCATTCTGTTGAGGATTTTATCCCCTAGGGCTTTTGGGTGGAACCCTAGCAGACTGAAAGTTGTCTAAACAAAGAAACATGCATACACACAGCCATTATGCTAGCAAAAGCTAATTCTAAAGTAAGAAGGATGTACCTCAGGTACTACGTTTGGGTAGTTCCTCAAGGGTCCAAACCCTTCTTCACGTCCCTTTCGCTCCTTTGCCCTGCAAAACCAATAATTCCAAAGAATGCAACAGTATATGGACAAAGGTTTATACAAAAATCATCTTTATGTTATACAAGAAGGAAGTTAGTTATGAACTTTTAAACATCCATTCACACATGAAATTCAAACATGAACATCATAAACATAAAGAAGAAGCATATCGGGAATTAAGACGTGTTTCTTTATTATAGACAAATAGAAAGTAAAAAAAGAGTAATATCACCTGAGCAACCTTTGCAGGCTCCAAGCACAGCCTCCTTCTGGATCCGTCCCATCTCAAGCCTCTAGCATATCTCCTTCCAAGACTCACTCCATGATGCCATAACTAAGGGATGAACATCAAATCACAAGGAAACAAGGGTTTCCTGTACAAATGGGGGAAGTGCAGAAGGCACAAGGGTCTTCAGACCTGGTCAGGGGAAAATCTTAGTATAATAACCTTTCTCTCTCTTCTCTCCTCCCTTAGGCCTTCCCTTTGATGTCTTTTTATACCAAATCCAAAGTAGTTTTTAGTTAGGAATTGGTTGGGAACAGTTGGGGCCACGAGAATTAACAGGTGATCAATAGGTAAAACCCGCGATCTCCGCCCGAAAATAAGGAGTTTTATATTTTTTTAAGTGTTTTAATACATATACGCGGGTTGGGTATATGTGGACCCGCATATACACGCGTTTAACTCAGGGCAATGTCGTGTACAGGGAATAAAACACTATTTTTTAGATTGTGGACCAGATCTGGAAGGAGGGGTTGCCCTAGGCCATGAGTGAAGCATCACAAACCATAATAGTGAGATTTGGAGCTATAACACTGACTCTGTTGTTCAAACAACTAGACGACCGTTGTTCAATTGATTGAACAACAATTTCGCTTTTGATTGATTTTTGTTGTGAAAATGACCGAATGATTGCGGTTCAATCAATTGAACAACACCTTGTTTTTTTTTTATTGAACCACACCTTTTACGAGCTAAATTTTGCATTTTTCTCATTTTTCTCTTGATCATTATACCACAATCTTCTTCTTTTGTATTGCAAATAAGCACCATGTGCATTTGTGCCTCTTCTAAAGGCACATGGTAATAACAATGTCATTATAACTTCTAAAACCATTTTGTTGGCTATCGTTATTCATCAAGCTAATATGGTGCACCTTTATAATGGTTGTCTGAATATCTTTTCTTTTGGGACACATTGGGAAATGATTCATTACCTTTAATCCATGTTGACTTATATTTATACTTCCAAATGGATTACACTCATTGATATAACGTTAAGGGATAAGAGTATACTACTTCCATTGGCATCTTCTTACTTCTTACACCATCCCTAACTCTTAAGGAGAAAATGAGCCTCCCTTTTAACAAGAAAAATTGCGAAAGAAAAATAAAATAGCAAAATGCTTACAACATTGTCCAAAGAGGATAGGGGGTCTCATCATGAGCCAACCTAACATGATCATAAGAATGTAACAGGTGACATTCCAATTTGGATACCAAACTAAGGTAATGATCTTCTTGATAATTAATTTGTTAGAAGAACAGGGGTCTCATCATGAGCCAACATGATCATCTCTGTTTCACCCTGGTGAGTGGCACTATGGTTATCTGGTCACCATGCCAGCATAGTGGTCTCTTTGTGACAAAAGAAAGAAAATATTAAACTATAAAAAGGACTCTGGATCATTTGGGAGGGTTAAAAAGAAACATTCTCAAGGCTATGAATGCTTATTGGTAGCAATGGCTCTACTGTGGTATTGAAGTAATATCTTATATTGGCATATGACATCTACCTCTTATCCCCTATGAATCTATTTCTAAATAAAAATTCCTATCTGGTAGAACTTTTACAAGCTGCATAGCATGGTAATTTTATTTATACTTATCATATTCCATATGTCAGCGCATTGAATGACAACCATTAAACATAAACTGCCAATCATGCTGATGTGATTTATTTCCCTCACGGTAAAATATTTGAAATAATGACTTGATATTGTTGTTTTTATTTTGGCTAATTCATGTCTGGTGGCACATTTCACTTAAACACTTTATTGATTTGCATGCTGTGCTTTTTAGATTGGTTGTCGACATTTATTTCGCATTAGTTATTTGCCTCTTTTCTACGTGCTGAAAGGATGTGGATGCCCTTTTCTCATTAGTGGGGGGGATGGCCTACATATGGATGCCATGTATTCCAGTAATGAATAAATGTGTGATAATGATTTGGATTACCTCCAGAGTACGAATTGCATGATCTGTAGGAATATGTAGTAATTAGCAGCAAATACTGATTGGTCGAAGAATGGAAACCATTATGGTGGGCATCCGAACATACGATTTTTCATTAAGTATGGCTGGCAAGATGGATGACTTAACTAAAAATGATAATACTTATCCAAGTAGCATCATTTACTTTATAATTTCTGTGATATACATCGCTATTGTGTTGCATTACAAGGGTAAAACACAATTGTATACAGAAGACCCAAACTCAATTGCAGCAGCTATGGGTGGAAGAGCAATTTGGAGTGAGCCCCCAGTACTGATGGTGTTGGATCAAGCCCAAGAAATCCTTGAACATGCACGCTGGTTGCAGTACTTGAACAAATTGCAAGGATTCCATGAAGAGCTAACGCTGGATTTTCTTCAAAATCTGCAGAACGGTAGTACAGTGGTCAAAGGCATAAGCATGGTAGTTTTAGAAGAAGTTTTATCCGAAGTCACCCGACTTCTAGTGAAAGGGGTGAAATGGACAGACAAATGCATCCTTTTATACAACATAATTGAAGCCTTCGAGGACCCAGGAGAGAGACTGGTACGAATGGGGAAAGGAATTCATCCTTCAGCGTTGCAACATCCATGGCAAGGGATGGCAGTCATCGTCTAAATATATATCACCTGCAATGGCCAGCATGATGTGGTAAAACCTCAACAATTGAAAATAATAGCCATTTTAAAGCAAATAATTTCAGTTAATTTACCATTTTATTTAAATTCCATGTTACACGATGTTGCCCAACGGGTAAGGACAGCTAAGGACCCACATAGTGTAGTCAGCCATCATGGGTTAATTAATTTAATCATCACAAATAGATTGGCACAACAACAATTAACATGGGAAAGTATTATAAATACTACCTTGGCTCCACCCCCGGAAAATTAGGAAACATAGCAGCAAGGGCCAAGAACCCTAGGCTCAAAGAAAATATTAAAATGAAAGAGCCCCATTGCACCCCTAGAATTAGCTAAGCATAGATGCTCGATGAGAGTAAAAGCCTAGTGGCACATTCCAATCCAAGCAAAAGAAGCTGGACCATCCTACACACCTCCTCTTAGTCCTCAAAACCATCCTTTGCAATACTATGAGGAGGAAGTGGCAAGTGTTTTAGGAAGTAAGGGAATGTTTACCGTGGGCAGGAAACAACCAGGGAACACTGAAGAACAGAATGGTACCCCTGATCAGTCGGTCCCTGCTGCCAATTCTGATAATGAACAAACCCATCCATGCACTAATGCCATGGAGGAGTATATAGAGTCTTTGATCGGAGAATCCACAGTAAGAGAATTTTTACACCAACGTTTCGAATCCCAAATGGGATCCATCATCAGGGTTAAGAGAAAGATGATAAAAGAAGAGCAAGAATGAAGAGATAAATACTCAAGAGCGAAGGAATATTGAAGGAACAGCACAGGTCGGCAAGAGAGATTAATAATAAAACCTAAAAATAAACTAAAATCTTTTCTTTTATTAATATTTTTATAATTATGCATTAATATTTTTAATAAATTAATAATAATTAATTAATATCTTATAATTTCGCAATAATACTTTAATAAATTAATAATATTTAATTAATATCTTATAATTTTGCATTAATAATTTTTATGAATTAATAACATTAAATTAAAATCTTATAAAACATAATCTTGATATAACCTAGCACCTATATTAAAATTAGTGACTCTAAAAACATAATATAAATATTAATATTATAAACCTAAAATCTAAAAACCTAAAAACATTAATATTTAAATAACCTAATATTTATAAAGCTAAACCTATATACCTTATTATTATATATAAAAACCTATATTAAAAATAATATCTATAAAGACTTATATAAGTAATAATATAAGTATATATAATATATAATATATATAAGTCTTATATATATAATAGTATTAATATTATATATATAATATATATAAATATATAATTAATTAATCTTAATACCTATAAGACTTAATATATAAAATATAATTTAATATAGAATTAATATATTAATATCTATAGGAACTAATGAATATAATAGAATTAATCTCCAAAATGATATAATAAAATGAATATTATAAATCTTAGAAACTATAAAACATTAAAATTAACTGTTTAAAAACCTAATGGCTATAGAACTTAATATATATTTAAAACTAAATCTATAAAACTTAATATTATATAACCTAAGGAATAAAATAATATTAAAATCTATAAAACTTAATAAATAAAATCCACATACCTAGTCTATATTCTAATATCTAAACCATTATCTATATATCATAGTATTAATATAAATATAACCTAAATTATGACATAAATTATAAATTAAAATCTAAACTATATTAAAACCTACATTAATGTCTAATAAGAATCAAAACCTGAGAATGAAAAGGGAAAGGGAGGGAAAAACTAACCTGCTTGACGACTTACCTGGGGTTGGTTGGACGTTTCTTGATCTCGCTGATAAGGGGGAGCCAGCTTCCGCTAATCTCCAAACCGTTGTCTCTGTTCAAATTACAAGGATGCTTCAAGATTTCGAGGGCTTCTCTGATTTTCCGTCTCTGTTGTTGCTCTTCTCTTGCGATAATTGAAGCATTTTCTAAGAAGATGTGGTGTTTAGTCTTCGAGGAGTGCTCTGCCAAGGCTGAGGTACGATATCTTCCATTCCTGATGTCAGTGCCATGTTCTTTCAGTCTTGTCTGGAGGGAGCGACCAGTTTCACCTATGTAGCTTTTCCCACACGAATAGTCTATTTTATAGACTCCTTTGAGCTGTTGCTTGTCAATATCATCCTTAACAGATTTTAAACTTTGTCTAATGGTACCGGGAGCTGAGAATTGAGTTATGATGTTTTTCTTTCTTAGGATTTTTGCCATTTTATCTGTGACTCCTTGGATATAGGGTAGAAAAACCTTACCACCTTGAGGTTGATCCTGCTCTTTAGGTATGGGAGATGACAACCTCATTTCAGCTTTCTTTATGGCTTTATTAATCTCATGATCCTTATAGCCTATATTTTTGAAAGTTGAAACTAAATGCCTCTTTTCTTCGTTTATATGCTCTGAGTCAGAGATTCGGAGGGCTCTAATGACAAGAGTGTTCAGGACGCCAAGCTTTTGGGCTGGGTGATGGTGGGAGTTCGCGTGAAGGTAACTCTCTGTGTGAGTTGACTTTCTGTAAACCTTATGGCCCAAAGAGTATATAGAGTTACTTCCTGATATGGAAACACCCCTTGAAGCCGAGGAGCATGAAGAAACCCCAACAGAAAGAAACCATGAAGGTGAAAACTTGAAGGATGCCAATCAACCAAGTGATATTCCCTTTTTAAAGTCCCCCATGGACGAGGCCTACCAAGGAGAAGACCACAAGAATGATGAATTTTTAGGAGATACCATTGCATTGGGATCTCCTGAACAAGAAATGAATACTAACTATGAATTGGAAGAAGATATCCTGCCAGAAAATACAACTCCAATTCGGAACATTCCTAATGATAACATAATGCAGCCTATGCAAGTAGCAGAAGGTAGTGCAGCCCCATATGGGAACCCTAGAGTAGAAGAGCCCTACAAAGCTAAACTTAAAAAGGTTCTCAGAAAATACAAAAAACAAAAGCAGATAAATAGGCAGTTGAAATACTGGCTAAAAGAAGCAACTAGAACGAGGAAATTGAAAAGATAAATGCATAATGCAGGGACATAAACAGAACAAAGTTTTGCAAAGGAAGATGAGACGTAGACAGAGTTTCTTAAGGGTTACCCAAGAGAAACCCAAACTAAGCCTACTATTAGAGAAGATATTACCATACAAACAGAGGAGCCTTGTATCTTTTCACAGGGAACTCAAATGGCCTACCCAACTGCAAATGTTGTTGTCCAGACTGATATTGAAGAAAATGTTCAAGTTGTAATTCTGAAAGCAGTTGAAGCTACTATGCAGACTGACCCTAAGGAGACCCCTGATGTGGAAGTCCAAATAGATGAAACACCTCTTTACACCCCCTTGGTTAAAGAAGTTTTATTAGAAAATTAGCAAATGAGCTTTTAATAGTTCACCAAGAGCTAACTCAGCACAAGGAAAATGTGGTCCCTTTTCACGAACACCAAGGGCTAAAGAAGAAATTCGAGGCACTTACGAGGCCGGAGGACGAGAATTTTGCTAGATATAAGGTTGAGCAAAAGAAGGTTGAAAATTTAGAGGGTCAATTGTAGAAAGCTAGAGAACAAAGGGAGAATGTATGTTCTCTCTATTCAAACACTCTATCTTGTCGAGCTCCCGCTACTAATTATTCTTTATTTCTTATGAAAGATATCTCCTGTTAAAATTTAAGGCCGTTAAGGCTGGTAAACCGACAGAAATTAAAACCACTCCTGATTTTATTAAGTGTTTCAGAGAACATGATGAGAAGATTTAGCACCTCCTTTGTGAGCTCTATATGCATAATTTTGTTTTAGAGGATAATAGGGATAGCTACCCTACCCCTTTCATAGGATACATTCAATTTCAGGCGTTTCTTTCCTTTACTGCTAATCAACTAAAATGGGCCAAGGCTTATAACACATTCAAAAGGCATGAATATGTCATTAACCTATGGGTCAAATGAGAACCTGCACAACCACTGCTCCTATTTGTCCGGCATAAGCAGTTTATGAAGAAATATGGTGTCGTAGGCAAATTGGGGCCAATCCATACTGATATCATTCAGTCTAAAAAGGAATACTTTCAGGATATTAAAGAAGAATCCTTGGCTACATCAAAGCAAAGATGGGAAGTTTCCAGTAACACAGTGAGGGGCCAAGAGCCATTCGGATACCGTAACTTCGAAGCTGCCTCTTCCCATGATTTCAAATATAGAAATATGATTTTAACATTGGGACCAAATTAGATAGGATGCCACTACAGAACCCCAATCATATGGTACCCTCCTGATGAATACCATAGTGATTATAACTTAAAAGATCATGAGGTAACCCAAGCTTTCACTATCCTCAAGCAAAAGAATGGTTTTAGGAATTATAGGAAAGAAGTATACCCTACCTATTCCCTCACATAGTTGTATTTGAATGATACTCTTGCATTAGGACATGCAACAAGGTAAGTTGGGAAGTATGTTGGGATGATAAAAAGGTATGATTTCTCTTCATTTAATGTTTCATTTATTATTCATCCTTATAATATTATCTCCGTTTATAGAATAAAATGAGGAAAATATTAGTCAAATTTGGAACAAACTATTTGGTGATAGAATAGGCAAATTTAGTAAGAAAAAATGATTCTTTGCTATCTTTGTATGCAAATATGCTATTGGGATAGCTCCTCAGTTGACAGGACAACACGAGGCCATAAAGGGGAAAATCCACGACGTCTAGGGCAGACAAGGAAGTGGAAGATTAGTTCGAATACTCCTATTTTATCATATGATCTATATTTTGAAATCCTCAAGCTCTCCTCATCCTGAGGATTCGCTTCTATCCAAGTTTCTCTTTTATGTTATATAAGGCCAAAAGGAAACTAGATACAAGTTCAGACTTTTAATATGTAATTATTCTTTTTGGAGCAAAAACGTTGTTAATTTAATGACTCTATCAGTTGTTACTTTGAAGTTAATGAAAGAAGGTTGCGCTTGATACATCTTCATATTCTGAGTTTTTATTAAGCAGAGGCTTCTGGTGACTCTGGGCCGAGTGACGAGAAGTTCCACTTCTCCTTTGTGTTATAGTTTACATTTTTTCGTTGTAATTGGTTTAATGTTTAGTTCTTTTATTTATCTTGAAGATTTGAGACATTGATTTATACTGTTGTTCACTTAGGTTTATATTGAAGTTGTGAGAGAGATCTAAGTAAGTGCCTTGATTAGAATGAGTGAATGTGTGTTTGATTGTTGTTAAAATTGAATAGATGTTATCATAGATACTGAGAGACAAGACTGAGTAACTTCTACGGATTGCAATGTAGAATGTTTACCATTTATAAATCTTTTATAGTTGTTGTTGTTCAATTACCGATTGTTGATTATTGTTCATTTATTATTGTTGTTTAGTAATTTAGATTGATTTGAGTTGTTATAGATTGGTAGTGTTGCTCGATAATCATAGTTTCTTTACTTGATTAAGTGTGATTAGTCTCAAGCTTATTTGAATAATTCTCCGTGTAATCCTCAATTGCATTCAGTTCTAATTGGTTTCGAAAACAAGTTGTATAGAATTACATAGGGTGTTGCAAGCCTTCCTTTCATAAATAGTTCTTTTCATAATTTTGTGAATTGAATTGAAGAATTGGACTTTAATGATTGTAACGATTCATCAATAGATAACCTCTAGCTTCACTGCATAGACTGTGTTGGCACTCTTGAAATAGAAAGACTTATGTTAAAATTTTCAACTAGGGCCAAACTCAGTGTGGGTCATCTTATCTATGGCAGTTGATATTTTTATTGGATCCCTCTTATCGAGAGGTGTAGGATTGATCTAAATATCATCCAACTCTGTCAAGTATTCATGGAGTTATGAATTTATTTGTGTTATAAGACAAATTGTCAAGTCAACCATTAACTTGTGTAGGCTAAGAAGCCCAATAGTCATGTCTATTCATCATCTATGTTTTAGTATAAATAGAAGAGGATTTGAAGTCATTTGGATACACCTTCTTCATGTGATCCCCTCCTCTCCACGTCTTGAGTTTTTGGTGAAGGAGAGGCACAAAAGAATATGCTAGCCTAGTATGATGCCTTAGCTATAGATGATTACCTAGTTGATCCAACACAGTCATGAAGACTGATTCCAACACAGTCATGAAGACCTATTTACACGGAGTTCATTGAGATAGTTATATGTTGTTCAGGGAGACACATATATGTAGGTCATGGAGATAGTTATATGTTGTTAATGGAGGCACTTATACGCTATCCAAATAGCCCTAAACACAATCATTAATGGAGGCACTTATACGTTGTCCAAATAACCCTAAACACAGTCATTAATGGAGGCACTTATACGCTGTCGAAACAACCCTAAATGTAGTCAATGGGGACATCTAATACGCATTTTTTTTGTAGGTGATAGCGTGAGGATAAAATTTGTTTCATATTATAGACTTGAGTATAGATTCATGGTGACTAAGTGTTGTCATAGAAGAACCTTAGATAGCATGGATTTGACAAGTGGTGCAGCCTCAAGGATAAGTTATTCAAGAGGCAAGAGGGTTGCACTAACAACGCTGGAACCTCTCTTGGATCAATGAGAATAGCTCAATGATATTTTGGTATAGCACTGAGATGATGGGAATGTTAGTAAAGTGTTAAGTTATGGTATGTTCTATGCTTAGAGCAGTTTAATTCTTTCCATTATTATTATCCATAGATTAGAAATCACATGTATATTAAGTAAATTGTAGATAGAACATTAAATTATTGACAAAAAACAAGCCAAGACAAGAGACACAAGATGTGGCAGCTAGCTAGGGACAAACCCCAATATAGGAAAACCCTTTGATCAAATCTTTTTTATCTTCAATAATTTAGCAGAGAGAAATAGTACAAAAATCTGATTTGCATTAGCAGTAGTAAACCCTAGATTAGCCCTAAACTAAGGCAAACAATATCTTACAAACCGATCCTCGGATTGCCTTGATTCCTTCTCCAAAATGTATGGCCTCTTGAGGAGAGTCAGTTACACCTACAGTGAAGTTATGAGACATAGTTTGATGGTCAAAACTGGTCAAACTTCCGATCTGCAATTGCAGCCCTAAATTCTGCATCCTTCCTTCCACATGTGTGAGAGAAGACTTCCTTTCTGCATAGTAGGAGAAGAGCCTCTTTTCTGCACAGGAGAGAGAGAGAGATGCGCTGAGATGTGAGTGTCCAAATGAGGAAAAGACTTCCTGTATTTATATACAAATGTTGAAAATGAATAGATGCATCTGTTGGGCTTTTGAGCCTACATGAGTTGTTGGTCAGCTTGATAATTATTTCATAATAAAATAAATTCATACCTCCATAAATACTTATCAGAATCGGATGATCTTTAGATAAATCCTACACCTCTCGACGAGAGGAATCTAGGAAAATATTATCAGCCATGAATGAGGTGACCCACATGGAGTTTGGCCCTATTTTCAAATTTTAATACTCCCTCTCAACTAGGGAGAACTTCATTAGCAATTTGTCTGTCTGTCACTACTATTTATCCATCAAATGCACTACCTTGTATAGCTTGACCCCTGCTTTTCTCTGCTTTATTTTGCCTTGTGTTGATCTACTCTGCTTTGCTCTATTCTTCTCTGCTCGAATTATGAAGAAAAAGAAATGATCAAGGATGTATCATACCATCCTCCACTGACTCAAAGCTAGTCTTAGAGTGTGTACCACTGGTCCTAGACCAGTCCTCAACTGACCCAAAGTCAGTGTCATAGTGGGTACAACTCCTACCACTGGTCCCAGACTAGTATCATTGATCCCAGATCAATGAAGTTCATCCTACCATAGGGAGTACGGTAGATACAACGATGCATCCATCGGTAATATTATGGTCCCTATCCTCATTTCCCTACTCATTGATCAGATGAGAGGTGCTTCCCATGAGTCCCAGACTGCATGGGTAGGATGCCTCAATAGGAGAGCTAATCATCCTATCTACAAGAGAGTGAATCATCATGTCTAGTGGATGCCACAGACAACTAATCATCCTGGCCCACAAGAGAGCAAATCATCCTATTCCATAATCACCATGGAGAACACAACATCTAGGCCTCACAGGAGAACCAATCATCCTGCTACACAATCGTCATGGAGAACACATCATCCAAACCTCACAGGAGAACTAATCATCCTACTACACAATTGTCATGGAAAACACATCATCCAGACCTCACAGGAGAACTGATCATCCTGTTACACAAAAATCATGGAGAACACATCATCCAGACCTCACAGGAGAACTGATCATCCTATTACATAGTCACCACGGGGTGTCACAGGGAAAGTTTTGATTCTTTTACCCTGTACACATACACCACGAGGGGATGATGAGTCACCCTGTGGTCATATGTCGCTCCAACAAGTATCCCACACCCCCCAGAGCTCCAAGAGCTCTATACATCATACAGGACCCTCATTAGAGGGTTTCTGAACAACACCAAGTCATTCTTGGAAAGTAAAAAATTTGACCTTTCCTAGGGGCTTTGTCAAAATTTCGGCGACCTATTCATCTATACTGATATGTTGGAGCCTTATAGCTCCCCATTGCACAATATATCGAATATAGTGGTACCTGATATCGATATGCTTAGAGAGATCATGAAATACAGGATTCTCTAATAAATGAATCCCACTCTGGTTATCACACAGGATCATGATGGTATCCAATGTAAATCAAAACAACTCACTAAAGAGATTTCGTATCCAGACCGCCTCATAGGTGGCCATGGTAGCAGCAATATGCTCTACCTCGATAGTGCTCAAAGCCACCAACTTCTACTTCATGCTCATCCAGGATATCAAAGTAGATTCCAAGGAGAAGCAACACCTTGAAGTGCTCTTAAGATCCACCACACTACCTGACCAATTAGCATCAGTGTATCCAAGTAGTCTCACATATCTGGCAGTGTATCTTAACCCATAAGTAATTGTGCCATGAAGATATCTCAACAGATTCTTGGCACCAATCCAATGTATGTGGTGAGGTTCAACCATATATTGACTTAACGTGTTGACTGTGAAACATATATCTAGACGAGAGTTCACTAAGAAAATTAATGCTCTGATGAGTTGATGATACATAGTAGCATTTCGTAAAACAGGTCTAGTAGTGCTACTGCTTAACTTCTTAAATTCAAGCTCCATCAGGGTAGTAACAGGCTTGCAGTCCACCATATTGAATCTTTCCAATATCTTCACCACATATTTTCCTTGAGATAGGAAAATTTCCCTTAGCTTCTGCCAGACTTCAAGTCCTAGGAAATAGTGCATCAGTCCTAGGTCCTTCATTTCAAATTCAGAAGCCAACTCCCTCTTACATTTGTGAATGAGAGGGTTTGCACCTATTAGAAAGAGGTCATCCACATATAGCATTAGTATGAGAGGTTTGTCATCTTCAACCTTAAAGTAAAGGTTAGGATCGGCTTCACTCCTAGTGAATCCTAGCTTCATCAAGTAGCTATCAATCCTCTCATACCATGCTCGAGGTGATTGCTTTAGCCCATAGAGAGCCTTCTTCAACCTGCATACATGAGATTTTTTATCATAAATCTGAAATCCTTTAGGTTGCTCCATGTAGACCTTTTCTTTGATTGAACCATGCAAGAATGCAGTCTTGACATCCATCGCATGTAAGTTCCATTCTTGTGAAGCCGCAAGGGCTATGATCGAGTGGATGGTGGTATATCTGGAAACAGGTGAAAATATCTTGTCATAGTCTATACCTTCATTCTAGGAGAAGCCATGAGCGACAAAACGAGCCTTATACTTTTCCATACTTCCATCTGCTACATTTTTTATCTTGTAAAGCCATTTAGAAGTGACAATTGTCTTGTCTTGGGGTCTAGGAACTACCTCCTAGACATCATTCTTCATAATAGACTCATATTCTTTGGTCATAGCATCCTTTCATATTTCATGCTTGATGGCATCTGAGAATGATGAAGGTTCATTTTTAATGATTGTGCTCATGATGGTCAGGTATCCCTGATACCTATTAGGTTTCTTACTTTCACGGAAGGTTCCTCGGGGTGTAGTGTGTCCTTTAGCATCATCGAGTAGCCCCCTAAGCCAAGAGGGCCTCTTCCTAGAAGAGGAAGGCTAAGGTGGATCAATAGGATCCATTGGTTCATCCACATCAGGCATTGTTACATCATCCTTTTCTTTTGGTTTCGTGGTGTTAGCTTCTTGAGAGCTCCTTAAAGTAGGAAGATTTTTCACCTTTCTAAGAGCCATATTTTTTTCAAAGGTGGCATCATGACTAATCACGAATTCCATTTGACTGGTGAATATTTCTTCAGGAGTCATGGAAACCAATTCTTGATGAGGGCATCAGCTTTGTACATATACGGCGGTGCTTGCAGCTTCAACCCATAGAAACTTCGGAAGTCTTTGATCATGGAGCATGGCATGGATAGCTTCCATAATCGTATGGTTCTTTCTTTCTGCCACACCATTATGTTCAGGAGTATATGGTGTAGTGGTCTCCCTCTTAATGCTAGCCTCTTTACAAAAGTCATGAAACTCGTTAGATTCATATTCAGTCCCATTATCAGTCCTTAAGATCTGGATCTTCTTTTTGGTTTGATTCTTGATGAAGGATTTGAAGTGTCAAAACCAAGAGAACACTTCATCCTTCTTTTTCAAGAGTATATCCAAGTCTTTCGAGAATAGTCACTTGTAAAATTAAGGTAATATGAATATCCTCCCAAGGAGAGCACAGGCATCATACCAAATATGTTTGAGTGAACCAACTATAATATATCAGAGGTCTCGTTTTGTCTTGAGGGGAATGGTCCCCTTTTGAGTTTTCCTTTGGCACATCCCAGACATACACCTTCTTTCTCTACTCAGAATTTACACATCCTTATCACCATTTGTCTTACATCAGGTAGAGCTTTAAAATGAAGGTGGGAAAACCTCTGATGCCAAAGTTTGGACTGAAGAGATGTGTCACAAGACATGACACCTAGTGGACTTTCACTGACCTGATATAATGAATCAACTCAAAACCCAAGAGTAAAGGCATATTTAACATTATTTTTCCATACCTGTACTTTTCCATCGCTGAAGGTCACCTTGTAGCCTTTGTCTTCCATTGCCTAGATGGACACCAGGTTCTTTTTTAGGTTAGGTACATATAATACATCCTGTAAGTGGATTGTATTACCTTGATTCAATTTAAGAGAGACATTTCCTACACCTTTCATGGGACATTTCATATTATCTCCAAAGAAAATTTCCAGGTTAGTTTCTTTCTCTATCAGATTATGGAGAACTTCTTTGTAACCAGTGAAGTGCCTTGAGGTACCACTATCAATAAGCCAATTTCCCAGTGAGTCCAGAGGAGTAGAGGTAGATAGAGCAGTCGTTAGATAATATTCATCCTATTTATTGTCAACAGTTTTAAATTCATACCTATAATTTCTAGCCTTCTTGAATGGTTGTCCTCTTCCGTGATTTCCAGCACTCCTTTTACCTATGCTATTAGATTTGCCATTCCTTTTATTTCCACGAGAGGGATTTTGACCGTCGTCTTGGTGAGAGTTCCTTCTATCAGGGCATTCCCTTTCATAGTGACATGCTTTATCACAAATGTAACATTGTCCCTTTCTTCCACCCTTAGGTGCAACCTTTCTTTTTTATTTAGTCCCAAAATTATTTCTTTTCTTAGCATGAGAAGAAAAGGTAGCAGGCACACATTTAAGCATGGGCATTTCTTGCTCTTCTATCCTTGTTTCATCTTTAATGCATCTTTCCATTAATTCCTGGAAACAAGGAATTATGTTATTGTTGAGAAGAGTAGTCCTGAATATGTACCATTCAGATGGTAATCCTCCAAGGGTTGAGAGCACCATTTCCCTATCAGTAATAATTTTTCCAATAGATAGGAGATCATTCTTGATCTCGGTGATTCTTAAGAAATATTCTTGCATGCTCTTATCTTTTCCCTTCTGAATTTCCTTCAACTTATTTCTAAGAAACAAAACTTGATTTGCATCACTAAATTTAAATAAACTCACCATTCTATCGTAGATCTCCTTGGAGGTGTTCAGATCGGAGATGTAGGCCACCAAGCGCTTGTCAATAGAGTCCCAGATGATCTTCTTTGTTTTGACTTCTCTATATTTCCGTTTGTTCTTGGTAGCAGTGGGTGCATTTGATGGAGGCTCAACAATATTGCCTCTCACATGGTCCAACACTCCCTGATCTTCTAAAGTCAGATCGAGAGACATCTTCCATCCATGATAGTTAGAATTCTCATGGAGTTTGTCTTTGGTGGGGAAGAGTGTTGAGGACCCCATAGTTCTTTTAGGATAGCCTTGCCAATCTTCTCTTCGGTGATTACTCCTGCTCTTGCTTGGGCTTTGTCTTCACCTCAACTCTGATACCATGTTAAGTTATGGTATGTTCTATGCTTAGAGTAATTTACTTCTTTTTATTATTATTATCCATAGATTAGCAATCACATGTACATTAATTAAAGTGCAGATAGAACATTAAACGATCGACAGAAAAAAAACCCAAGATAAGGGACACAAGATGTGGTGGCTAGCCAGGGACAAACCCCAATATGGAGAAACACTTTGATCAAATCTTCCTTTATATTCGATAATTCAGCAGAGAGAAATGGTACAAAAATCTTATTTGCATTAGCAGCAGTAAACCCTAGATCAGCCCTAAACTAGGGTGGACAATGTCTTGCAAATCGATCGTCGGATTGCCTTGATTCCTTCACCAAAATGCATAGCCTTCTGAGGAGAGTCAGTTCCACCTACAGCGTAGTTTTGAGAGAGAGTCTGATGGTCAATGCTAGTCAAACTTTCAATCTACAGTTGCAGCCCTAAATTTTGTGTCCTTCCTTCCACATGTGTGAGATAAGAGTCCCTTTCCGCATAGTAGGAGAAGAGCCTCTTTTCTGTGTAGGAGAGAGAGAGAGAGATGTGTTGAGATGTGTGTCCAAATGATAAAAACACCTCCTATATTTATATACAAATGTTGATAATGAATAGATGCGTTTGTTGGCCTTCTAAGCCTACATGAGTTACTGGTCGGCTTGATAATTATTCCATAATCAAAATAAATTCATATCTCCATAAATAATTATGAGAATCGGATTATATTTTGATCAATCCTACACCTCTCAATGAGAGGAATATAGGAAAAATATTATTAGCCATGAATAAGGTGACCCACATGGAGTTTGGCCCTATTTTCCAATTTTAACATAAACGGAAACATGATCAGAAATGAGACTACATAATGATGTAAAGGGCGACATGATCAGCAAGACTACATAATGAAGTGAAGGGCAGAATGATCAGTAATGAAACTGCATAATGATGTAAAGGGAAACATGATCAGTAAGACTACATGATGATGTAAAGGGCAACATGATCAGTAATGAGACTGCATGATGCAACATAATGGGCATGTTAAGTAAGGAGCAGCTTGATGATGAATAGGGCTGCATGATGATGGAAGATACATCATAATGGGTAGCATGATGATGAGAGTAGCTCAGTCATCAAGATCCATCATTGTGATGGTCTAGCATCATGCTACATGATAAGTTGCAACAAATGGATGGAATGAAACACTACTATAGGTGAAGCCATCACCTTGGAGAATCAATTGAAGCAGAATGTCTTCAACTGATCTCATGTATCATCATTATAGGAGATGATCTATGCTCGGATCTAGAGAAGTCAAAGTATTGACTCTTGTTGTAAATGTACTATCTCTCTCTTTCTCTGTTGAACTTTGAAGAACATAAAAAAAGAATTTTTCAAGAGTTTCCCCACATTGGGGTTTGTCCCTGGCTAGCACCACATCTTGTGTCCTCTTGTCTTGGCTTATCTTCTGTGATTTATATTTATGTTCTATCTATAGTTTAATTTAACGTTGATGTGATTGCTAATCTGGAAAAGATATTGAAAATAGAAATAAATTGCTCTAGCATAGAACATACCTAAAATTAACATGGTATCGGAGTTGAGGTGAAGACAATGCCCAAGCAAGAGTGAAAGAGCAATCACCAAAGACAGTTGGGAAAGGACAAAAGGATTAATGGATTCCTCATCCATATTCACCGAGGGTGAAGTCAAAGCAGTGAATATTATCAAAATGCCATAGCAGAAGTTTCTGATGGCCTACCTAAAGATCACTTCATTGTGAAGTTCAAATCTAAGGGTGGAAGGAAAGGAGGATGCCTTGATTGCAATAACTTCGACCATTATGCAAAGGAGTGTCTGAAAGGCAGAGACACATCTCTTGATTACAATCATTCTAGGGACATCAAGGAAATGGCCAACTCTTCAGAGAAAGTAAGGAACCCCAGGTATGAAGAATCAAATGTTGTTTCTGATAAGATAAAGAAGCATTATCTTGTATTGGCCCTCTCCTTTAGGTTCTTTGGGAATCTGGCTTATTGATAGTTGTGCTTCAAGGCACTTCATCGGATAGTAGGGTGCACTCTCTAATTTGGTAGAGATGGAAACATTCATGGGATTATACTTGGGGCCGATGCCACCTATCCTCGAAAGGGTGTAGGGAATGTTATCCCTCAATTGAATGAGGGTAACTCAATTTATTTACAGAATCTCTTTTATGTACTTGATCACAAGAAGAACCTGGTGTCCATCTCAGTAATGGAAGTCAAAGGTTTTAGGGTGGCACTCATTGATGGAAAGGTACATGTTTGAAAATAGAATTTTCAAATATGTTCTTGAGTTCAGGGTTGTATCAAGTTACAGAAGTCCATTGGGGACCATGTCCATTGACACATTGTGTTACACAAAAATATCGTCACCATGACTATTTGCAGTCAGTATGGGTCTATCATCACTTATACTGTTCTCCTAAGCAAGTCTCAGAACTCAACTCTTCATGTCAAGCTTTGAAAATGAGAGAAAGACATTAAAAATCAATAAAGCTCTGGTTCCACACTTTCTCTCACTGTTACCTGCAGTCCCGCATCCTTTATTCATGTTACCTGTAGATATGCCCACTCTGTCTGTAAAGGGGTGGGTGCAGATCCCTATGAAAGTAAAAAAGACGCAAGTTTATTCTAAAAAACTCACTTTGGGTTAATTCTAGATGATTCTAGAAGGAATTTTGACGTGGATTGTTGGCTCCAAGGCGGTTCATCCATCCCAAAAGAGAAGAAGCTAATCCCTTGATGAGAGGAGCTATCCCTTTGAAAGAGGGATTTATCCCTTTGAAGGAAGACCTAGTAACTTCCCTCCATTGCACTATAAATTAAGGCATTGGGCTGGTTGCTAGAGAGGTTAGAAGCTGAACATTTTTAAGGGTAAATACTCGTGGAATTAAGACTTCCTAGTTAAGCTTGAGAGGAGAGATCACATACCTTTTGGCTTCATTGGGAAGTGAGTGAAACTCGTCAAAGTAGAGGAGACTTCTTGCTGGATCCTGGGAGGAGCTTGTACAGCATCAAGGCACAGGTTGTAAAGTTCCTCTTTGATTTGAATTAATACAATTAGATTCATTTTCTCAACAAATTGCCTTATGTGGTTTGTTTCATAAATTCCTTGATCATTATGATGGATATGCTTTATGAC
This sequence comes from Pinus taeda, assembly GCA_000404065.3. Taxonomy (NCBI): domain Eukaryota; kingdom Viridiplantae; phylum Streptophyta; class Pinopsida; order Pinales; family Pinaceae; genus Pinus; species Pinus taeda. The sequence goes on along the minus strand of APFE031304162.1, from coordinate 23,653 downwards.
ATTGGCTTTTCAGGTGTTATTTAATTTGTTTGCTTGTTTTTATTTGCATACTTGCTACTAGGGAGCTCATTTGGATCAAAGGAGTGAGGCTTCCACAAACTTGCATTAGACCCAAGGTAGGCCTAAAAAACTTGTTTGCCTTTGTTTTTAATTGCATATTTAGAGAAAGATAGCTTTTGATTGGCTTGCTTGTCAGTAGATATCTTTAGATGCTAGGGAGGTCGAGCTTGTCTGCAAAATTGACTCATTCCGTGTGACAAAATGGCGACTCCGTTGGGGAATTGATTTTTTCCTTTGCTTTTACTTTGACTAGAGAAACTGTGTTTTTGTTTCAGTTTTTGGCTTGATGTGTGTGGGATTGGGTAGGTTTAGTAGATCTTGAATTATTTTTTTTTTTCATACTTTTGGGAGAGGACCGCACCCTCTACTTGTAACACAGTGCGGACATACCCGCACTTTTGCTTTACACACAAAGCGGTACCGCACCTGGGTAAACTAGAAGCCTAACAACCCTATCAAAATTTTGAAAAACTTAAGATTTTCTTTTTCAGTCAGCTTAGGTTTTGTTAATGTGTTTTAGCCTCTGCCAGATCTGCACGTGACTTGCCATGAACTTTTCTTAGGTTAATTCCATTGGCTGATCCAGATTTAAATAGGAACGCAATAGATTACAGAGACAACCATAAATAAAGAGATGTAGTGGAAATAACACTTCATTTCATTAATGGAAAATGTCGAAGTATGCTTACAACCAGAATTGGAAATAAACCAGCTAGGACGATGGTAGCTTATCTCTGAGAAGAGATGTGCGGCTACATGTCTTTGAACTGTTCCGAACTTCTGTTACAATGAGGCTCGAAGGCCTATTTATTATTGAGAAACAATGGAAAACCTTCACATTCCAAAACCGACCCTTAGAAGATGAAACGCCAAATTGTGGGCCCCGTTTTGGGTAAATTGGTACATCAATTTCCTGGGGTCGTAACTTTGGCATACGATCTTCGTTTGATGCGTATGATAGCTTGTTAGAAAGATCTATCCGAGAAATACCACTTTGGAAAGGGAAACATCGGTCCATCGACCCATGTTGCCCCCATATTTCCCAAAAAACGTCGTTTAGGGCCTCAAAACGGCTCCGGAAGTTCAAGACTCGAAAAACTGCTAAAAATAGTAAACTGTGCTACAATTACAGAAACTGAAAACAATGAAAGAGACAGCTATGGGGGTCGAAATGGGATAGGTGGGTGGCCACCAACATCCACCTGGATCATTCCTCCCCCTTTAGGAAGCAATGTTCCCCATTGCGTTGAGTTCCTCCATCTACTGAACATGTCCTGCAATCTCTGATGTGTCCAGTAATGGTGGGAAGCATGGTCGACGATGGTCCACATTGAACACTCGGTGCAAGCGAAGGAATGGAGGAATGTTGTGCTTCAAACCATTGTTTCCCATAGTCTTGGTACTGGTGTAAGGACCATGTCGAAGTGGTCGGAGCTTCTGATGGGCTCTTGTAAGGCATTCTTTCTGCAGATGTAACCAAACTTTGTCGCCCACCTGAAACTTATGTGGTAACCCTGTGGGTGAGGAGAAGTTGTTCCTGTGTTCTGTCATGACCGTATCTCTTTGCTGCTGCTGCTGCTGCGTGGAGGAACCCTTTACGGGGGTCATGTATGTAGCAACAATCTTTCCCTTACTTTGGGAGCGAACAAGACATAAAATAAATTTCCTAGTCTGTGATATGAGCTTGCTGCCTTTCTTCGCAGTGATCAAAGATGTGGTGGTAGGTGGGGCTACCTCCGGTATCCTGTATGATGAATCACCCAAAGAATTAATGACAGCGCGAGGCCTTGACTCATACACAGCATGTCGCCTCCACAAGTATGGTTGGCCTAATAATACATCACAAACATCCAGAGGTGTAACATCACACAATACCTTGTCGGTGAATGGTTTGATGTTGTAAGGAAGGCGGCACTGTTGACGAACTTTGACATCTCGTCATTCACGAAGCCACCCTATACTATACGGCTGTGGGTGTGGTGTAGTCAGTAGGCCCAACCGCTTCACGACCTCTGCTGAAATAAGGTTCTTTTGGCTCCCACTGTCGACAATGAATTGTAGCGGCTAACCCTTCACCCACATCTGTGAG
>APFE031304162.1:0-20758 GCA_000404065.3 Pinus taeda | reverse complement strand
TTGAGTGTTTTTATTTTTTGATCTTTGGAACTCTCACCCAATTTTCTTGACTTGCACTTGATTGGTTCTTAGATTACATTAGAATCATCTTGTGTTTGAGAATTCTCTTTCATAGATCACATTTGCATAATTAGAATAATCATTTTCAAAATATGAATGAAAAATGTGCATAGATTACATTTGCATACTTTTCAAGTGAATTGTGAATAGATTACAATTGGATAGTTTACATTCTGAAAAATCAATCGTAGATTTAGATCAGCTTTCTTTGATTTGAATTTACATATTTTTATTCTTGTTTTTAACACACAAAATAAAAATAAAAACTATTTTGGAATTGATTTGCATTCGTTTTTCTTGATGAAATTAGTGCATTAGAGAATTTGTTATATTTTCTCTTAGTGTTCAATTTTTTTGCATTGTTGGAAGTGAATGGAAACTCTCTCCTTACTTTAGTTAGGATTCATCGAATTGAAAAGATTACATTATCATATTCGATTGCATTCAGTTTTGGGTTGGGTCATAACACCATTGGTTTCATATCCATTTATCCTTTTGAGTAATAATAGCCTAAATAACACAATGCTTAATTAAAATTCATCTATTAATTTTACATTTTTAGGGCTCTTTCCACCAATCTAGCTTAGGCTAGTATCTTGGAGTACGGAGTAATTAACTCTCCAAGATAGTAAAACAAACAAGTAGTTGTATCTTGTGGTAGGATATAAATTCCAATTGTTACATCTATGCTTTAGGAAAGCTCCTCTTAAAGGAGAAGCACAAGATCATGTCTGAACCAGTGGGGTAATCAATCCTTCGTCATTGGGAACGACGCTAGATATTCATGTATTAAAAACAGCAAACCTCGGATTAACCATCGTCGAGGAGCCTGGGGTCACTTGTTGGTAAACCTTGGATTATGTCAAGGAGCCTTCAAGGGGATTGAGCTTGTTACTCTGCCCTTGCGTGCGTATCGGATCGTAGACTATTCCCCCAGGTATATTTGTTTCCGTTGGTAACCATAGTGACCATATTCTATAGGATTCTTTCCTAAGGTGACGGTGGAGGGAAGATCCCACTGTACCTGGAGCAGATGTTGACTAGAATCACTTGGATTTTCTAGGGGGTTCTCTTCACTCGAGACGGTTTAGTGGAGAAACTTGTGCCAGTCTATTCATTAAGCAGGTTGCTGGGGTAACTATTCCAACCGCCATTTTTGTATTGAATTCTGCGACATTGGATTTCATCACCAACTAGTGTTTTTGCTACGGAAAGTTACTGTTTATGTGTGGTTTGACTCCTAGATTTGATAGTGCATGTTAATTTGTTTGTTTTTTAATTTTAGAGACCATAGGTGTGAATTGTGAATTTTAATTGTTAATTTTAGTTTTAAATTGTTAATAAAATTCACTGAAGTTGAATATAATGGAAAATGTTTCGGAATTTACCAACCAAGCAACCCCTCTTAATGAGAATCCTAGTACTTCTCATTACTTTGGAAATGTTGGTCCTCCTTATATGGCTACTTTGTCATTACCTAGATTTACAAGAGGTTTACCGATATGGTTATTTTCAACTTCGTTGCCCCAAATACTCCAATTGTTCCACCTCAATCGAATGCTTCACCTCAATAGAGTTCACCATCTCAACATCACCAACCTTCTATTGACCCTTTACCTTCTTCGCCTAATTTTTCTTCCTCCATTTCTTCCTCTTCGCTTGTTAAAAGCTTGATGCTAGTAACAGGTGGCTAAGAAGAAGAAGAAAGGGAAAGAGAGAAGGAAGAAGAAGAAGCAAGATAAGAAAGAAGTCAACCAACCAACCCAACGACTGTAAGTTAGTTGTGTTGAGGAAAAATCTGACATGCATCGTAAACCCAAATACCCTTGCAGGCTTTGTAAGGGTGACCACTTCCTTATCAATTGTCCTGGTATTCCAAAGGTCTTATAAGTATGGTCAGAAAAATCTCATCAACCTTCCATTGATCCATCAACCAGTGATAGTCAAGTTCCTGGGGAAAAGGTTAAAATTAGGTTTCCTTGTAAGTTATGCAAAGGGAGTCATCAAACCCACATTTTCCCTCACATGGATGAAGCCTAAAAATTGTTGGAAATCCTTATTGTTCCACAACAATAATTTCCAACTGGTTACCGTAAACTTTCTCCCAACCTACAGTCAACTGACGGAGTGATTGATCTAATTTCAAGTACAGTCGATCCCACTTTTCCATTGGAGAGTGAAACTCGTATCACTCAAGTTGATGATCCATTAGTTGATCAAGTGGTTGATTCAATTTCACATTAGGTCGATCCCACTCTCCCTTTAGAGAGTGAACTTCATACCGCTCAGGTTCTTTTTGTTACATCAGATTCCTCTACGTCGGGGGGCATTTCACCTATTTCTAAAGAACCCCTCCAAGTACTGAGGTCTTTTCCTTTGATTGGAATAGATTGACAAAACCTCGTGTTCCTGTTGTCTCTTGTTATTACAAGAAGATTAAGTCATGCATGCATGAAATTCAATTCTCCTCAGTCTCGGGTGGAATTGGTCAATCGGACTATTCATGCATGAAGTTGCTCAACTGCTTGGAAAAAATGTTCATTCCTAGCTGGGAGCTGGAATGAATGCCTAGGAGGATTGTGCAATTTTTGGGTAGAGTAGCTGACTGCTGCCAAGATTTGCACAAATCTTGGGCTGAGCAACCTTGGTGGAGAAATTTGTGCAAAACCTGTTGGGAGTGTTGGCTGGCAGGATTGCACAATCCTAGAGCCTAGCAGGCTGCCAGAGAGGATTGTGAAATTTCTGGAGAGAAGGCTCGTTGCCCTCTAGAAATGAAAAATTTTTAAGGGGAGGCTTCTCAGCTTGCAATTGGACCAAGTCCAGGTGAATAGCCTGTGAGGGGAATGGATCGACTATGATCGATAGGCTACCTTTGTGCGAGGAAAGCACTGAAGCTTGAGTACTTGATGAAGCAAGACAATGTTATGTAAAAGGTTGGTAGGGAGACTCTAAAATAGGTGAAGGTGAAATTTTGCAGGGTGGTTGTAGCTGCTACAACATCTCCCAATCCAAATATCTACGAGAAACTCTAAAGAAGTTTGGGATGGAAGATTGCAACTCAGTTAGAACACCTATGGTTATAGGCTAGAAATTATGCAAAGAAGATGAGACACCACTAGTAAATTAGACTAAATACAGATCCATGCTAGGAAGCTTGTTGTATGTCATAGCTTCATGACCAGACATCATGCAAGTAGTGGGTCTTGTGGCTAGATTTCAAGCTTTCCCTCATGAAAGTCATATCATCAATGTCAAAAGGATTTTCAAATATATTCAAGGAACAATTGATTATGGACGGTGGTATGATAAAATAAGATATTTTAAGTTGAAGGCCTATACTGATGGTCATTAGGAAAGAAGTATTGATGACAAGAAGAGCACCTCAGGAGCAACATTCCTTTTGGGAAATTGATTACTGTCTTGGGTCAGGAAGAAACAAGCCTTTATCAACTACTGAAGCATAATGTATTATAGTTTCCACTTGTTGCTTGCAAATTATATGGCTGAAGCATAACTTGAAGAATATAAAGATAGAGTTGACTGATCCTATTCCAATCATGTGTGATAATACCAGCTCCATTAGTATCTCTAAGAATCCTTTCATGCACTCAAAGACCAAGCACATGCCTATCAAGTTCTGCTTCTTAAGAGAGTAGGTTGCAACCAATGTTGTTTCAATTTAATATGTGGCTACTAAATACCAACTTGAAGACATCTTTATTAAGCTACTAGCAAGAGAACCCTTTGAATATCTCAGGTAGTAGATAGGGGTTGTAAATCCTCCTCCCAAATGACTCAACCATAGTGTGTGTTGGAAATTACTTAGCATATGGGATCAATTGAAGAGTAGGTTGCAGTGATTTAGGGGGGTATTCAAGAGAATACTTTGCCATTGATGCCAAAGGGGGAGAAGATTTCTAGTGCATCAGAGAATGAAGAATACCATGCCTAGTTTCAGGGGGAGCTTATATTATTTCCATTAATTCCAAAGGGGAAGATTGTTGGGCAATTGGCATTGTTTGGATGGCTTATGACATTTGGTATGTTGGAATTGATGTCAATTGGACTAGCATTGAGGTAGAGAGTTTGGAGCCATTTCTCAAGTAGCAGATGGGCTCAAAGCCTACATCGGACCATTTCCAACGGAAAGTGATATGAAAGAAATTTACAACTCTGTGTTGTAGTTTACAAATGGCCTCATGGATCAAATGTTATTGACTTCTGAAGTTAGTCCTATGTAGGTCGTAATATCAGAGTAAGTTATCATATTGGTACCTCAAGAGGATAGAATATTGGAGGTCGAAGCACATCCGAATCCAATATTAAAACCTCAGAGTAGAGGGCATATCAAAATATCAGAAACTAGAGGCCATTGGAACATCAAAGGTTGGAGCACATTGGGACCCGATATTAGAACCTCGGAGCAGAGGAATTATCAGAACATCGGAAGGTCAATGCCATCGCAACCTCGAAAACTTGTAAGTCCTTATAAAATGAAATTACTTGGAAGTTCTGAGGTTTATCAAGGAGAATAAATACAAAGAAAATTGTTGAAAAAATAAAAAACAATGGACCCTTTTTCTCTCCTCCAATTGGACAGATGGCAAAAGGTGATTGGCCCTAAGGAGCTGAAGTGGAAAATGGTGTAAGCATGATGTGGATGTACAGTGGAAACATGGAAGTTTGATTTGGGATTTTTGGTGGCCTAATGTGGAAAATACTGGTGACATATGTCACCACTAAGTAGGCTCCATGTGGAGTGATGATGACAACATGACGTGATCTCAAAGGTTGGCATATTAGAGGTTGGAGTTTTCATAACTCCTATCTAATTGTTTTATAGAAAAGTTCTGATCCGATAAAGGGGATCTGCTATGGACTGACACATGGTTGTGGGAGATCCAAAGGACCAAGGGCATAGAGAAGGCCTAAGCACCTAAGTTCTATGTGATGACACGTGGAAATTATTTCAGAGGTCGATATTTGAAAAATCCTTCGTAATTGTAATTTGGAGAGAAATTGCGAAACATGGATCTAGGTTGGTGTTTAGAACTTGGTCATATAGATCAAAAGGACCAATCGCATATATTATACCTTAGCACATTAGTGATGTAAATATTCCATGTGGAAAGTACATTTCAGTGGTCAAAAGTTCAGGGACCCCTCTAATTGAATTATGAGAAAGTTCTGATATGTAGAAGCTCCAAAGTGTTGGCACTTGGTCAAGGAAACCCAAAATAACCAAGGGAGAGAGCTATACACAAAGAGATAGTCCCACAACATGAGCATACATGTCCTAACACCTAAGCACTAAGCCAACCATCTTAGCCAACAATGATATGATAAAGAACATGATTAGGGGCCTAAGCACTAAGGGGCTAAGGCATCGAAATTGGATGATGTCATAACATTATTTTAATATAACTTACAACATGCTAAGTATCTGATACTAATGTACAAAGGGTTAAACGATGAATGTGTCAGTAGCTACTAAGTAAATGTGTGCAGAGAATTTGGTTGATGGATTTAATGGAAACTATAGAAATCGCTTGGTCAAGGCAATGAGGACCACGATTCTTACGGAATAATTGTTGGGCTAGTCTTGACGTTGGAAGAAATCCATCTCTTATCTCCCGTGCATGACTTAAAGACTTAAATGAGGAACAAATAAGACATTCTAAATTACAGCCAAGCTCTGCAAAGCCATGAATAAGCACGAGGAGTCTCATTGGAGTGTGCAATTGGACTGAGATTAAATTATTAGCATGGAGGATCACACAAAGAGTTAGTGAAGCACTCAAGAGCCCATCCTCATGTTTAATGTAGAGGTAGAACTCAAGAAATAGATGAAACAACATTATGGAGGTGCCATACATAAATACACTTAAGTAATGTGGAAACAAGAAGTAGAGACAACACTGATCAGAGTGCATCTGGGGAACAAGACTAGTGATTTCCATTAAGCAATGTGATGAAGACAAGAGTGTTGGATGTGAGAAATAGAATAGAGAATAGGGTGACAGAGGCATGAAATTGGACCAAGCTATTGGATTGAAGTAGAGTCATGTAGAGAGGCTGTGGAATAGAAGGTCGAGAGAATAATATATGCAGTTGTGAGTAGAGGATAGGGTGTTGCTTGTGAGGCTGAGAGAGCCTATGGAATAATATAGGACAAAGAGGATAAGTATGTTTCTCCAGTGTACGAGATTGGTATTTATCTGTATATGTATTTTCCCCTATTTTTAGTTTTAAAAGTGTATGAAAGGTAGAAAGTGGCAAGAGCAGGTGGTGGCCTACATTCATAAGAGGTTGCTGGTTCTAAGTAAGTAGGTGCTTTCTATCCTAAGGGGGGTTGGTTCCTCCTATGAGTGGGTTCTCACAAAAAAACTGATGCAATTAAATAAGTGCTTAATTTACATCATAACAACAAACAAATTGGTGGTTTTCTCCCTTTGGGTTTCCATGTAAAACATATTGATGTCAATATGTGTATTCTTCTCATGTGATGGATTGTATGTACATGTGAATGTCTTATCTTGTTATTCATTTGCATTATGTATGAATTCTCTGATAATTAATAGACAATAGAGGAAGTAACTAAAGACATATTCATAATTTTAAGAACCTCGCTATTACTTATACACCCCCCATAGTAATTCATTATTTCAACAATCCATTGTTTTACTTGGCACCTTTTAAAGAATAATATGCTTCTGAATTTGTAATAGTAGTTACTCTTGCTACAACATTCATTATACGAGTCTCATGATTGAAGCAATGCTATTTTGCAAATAATTGTTCTTCCTTAATACTTGGGAATGAGAATTTTTAGTTGTTGAATTTGGAAACATTGTTGGGTCAATGTCTTTTGTGATTCCATTTTTCCATTTCATAAACATATCATTAGATTTTTTGATGAAGAGAGGCATATTCCTTCTTTACTTACCTTTTTATAAGTAGGATAATAATCATGCCCTTATATGTGATTTTTGTAATAGAAGCATGATATTTTAGGTTCTCGTGGTATACTTTTGTGGTTATAATGTCAATATTCAATAAGTGGAACTTATCTAGCATAATATAGGGGGTAAAATAGGTTTATTAAGATTATTGCTCACACATGGAATTATGATGGAATTTATTTACAATCTTACTTAGAACTCACATATAAATATGAAAAGAGTGCACGCTGTCTTCTTTAAACTTGAGGAAAAATGTGTTTCGGAATTGGTTTTAAGGGAAAGTTATCCTTGAATTCTAATGTTATATTCTTAAATTGGAATAAATGAAGGAACACGATTACATGATAATTCAGTTAATCATATTATTTAAAATAAAAATAGAATTGAGTATTACTGTTTAATGTGACCTCTATTTCTTTATATTATTAATGGTTGGTAAGGTGGGACCTTAAGGTCTCAAGTGTCATCACATTGATTAGAATTCCTTTAAGTGAATTTCATGGTCGTAACATCCTTATTGTTGTAAAATGACACTTTTGGGTCACAGTTCCATGCACTTCACTTGCTTTGCTTGGGTAATGTGTATACAGTGGCGTTTTGATGCATATATGTCATTATTAAAGTTTTCCTAAGTTTTCTCGATGAGTTAGTATGTTTCACACATGGTTTTATGTATGAACTCATCTTGTTCACCCTTCACCCTATATCTCAGACTTAGACAAATATCTAGTTCAAAGCAAACCCATTGAGGCCAAGAGCACATAAGGACACTCTGAAGCCTTAATGGGGAATCCTTCATTGTTCAAAAGTGTGCCATGCACCCTCCAAGAGTGAAAAGCACACTCCTGAAGCCTCTTCCCCTTCCCTGTTATGAACTATGACCTTCAAGAGAATAAGTCTTCCTTGAGCACACTCCTTCGACTCAAATAATTTCACCCTCCTTGAGTGCATGAGTACACCTCGAAGGCCTAAAGTGTCTCTCTTCAACCTTCCTCAATGCGCCATGCACCCTCTAGATGCTTTGAGTAAATGAGTGCACTCTAAAGGCACGAATTTATTCCCTTCAACCTTCAGACTTGTGCCATGCACCCTCCTAGGCCTCGTGAGTGCATGGGTTCACCCTAAAGGCCTAAATCCTTCATCCTTTAGCTTTTAGGAGTGTGCCCTAAGCCCTTCATCTCTCCATTGAGTGCACATTATTCTTGGGAAGATAGAATCCTTCCCCTTCATATTTTGGACTTATGCCATGTGACCTGCCTCAATTGTATCCCTCTATTAAGCACATAAGTTCATAGCGAAGCCCTGAAGCCTTCCCCTTTTAGCCCTTCAGCCTTTCAAAGTGCACCCAAGTTCCCAAAAGATTCTTTTATCCCTCTTTAGTGCACTAAAAAGGCATGAAAAGAAAATCTATTTAAAACATGGCAGAATAGGAGTTTTTCAGGCTGATAGTTTCTCGTCATCAACGATTGTAGATATGGGTATACCAAATGCATGGCAAGCACGCACGAGGAAGATCAGGCAAAGATAAAAACAAAGGAAGCATGGAAAGAACATAGAAAACACTTGAATCTTGATGGTAAACACACTTGATAAACTCCATTGGATCAAAGACCCTTTGAAGGGTGAGGACATCAATGACTGAAGTTGGACGAAGAATGAAGATACAAGTGGAAGCCATGTCACCACTGGAGGAAGTCCATGTCAGTAGTCATGTTATCATCACATAATGACGTTGAAAGTCATGATGTATTATTGTAATCATTGTAAAGACAATAAGTAGAAGTCCAAGAGTTATGTATGAACTAAAGAGTCATGGAATTCCAAAAGACATGTAATACCGAAAGTCATATCTAATTCTAAAATTGAATTGGAATTCAAAAGGTTGTATAAGTCCAAAGGTCATAAGAAGTTGGAATGTCTAGAGTCATGAGGATGTGAAAGGTCTTACCTCAAGTTATAAAATGATCCTCATTTCTCATGTACATGACTTTTAACCTTGGCTTCTCCCACAAGGCATTAGAAAGACATAGTTAGTACTTTTGGGGAGCAAGTAGTGGCACTAACGCTCCACTATTGGAGCTAGTGATGTTCATTGTATTTATGTATCTTGTAATTTTTGCTTAATATCGAAGCCTTCCAGGCCAACAAATTTTCACACATGGATTGTGGATGCTTTTAAGACTATTCTTTGAATTTTTTTAGTCCATATTTTATTTCACATGTACTGGAGTAATTGAACTGTTTCAGTGACTTCGGTGTTTACTTAGTTGAAAATGTGTCGTAATTTTATAATGACCATCACATCTATGTGAAATATTTTTGACTTGATGTTGGAGGAGCCTTTCTCACACATGTGCATCTCCATTAGGGTAGTAATATTACTTCTCTCTTAGAGGTTCACTTTATTTCCCCTTTTTAGTAAGAGAATATCAATACATCTATAATTGAACATTCACAAGGCACACTCTCTTGCTCATTTGAAAGGAAATTTGTGCTTTTTTCTCATGGTGACAACTAAAGCCAAGGCATATCTTTAAGTAAATGATAGGTGGGTCATATTCCAGATGGGAATCCTACACCAAATGGTGTGAGGTCTAGTGGGGACCGTATATCCATGAGATCCCCTGTATGTTGGCAGTATCCAACACCATCAACACATTAATAAGCCTGAATTACATAACCAAACTATCATATTAACCTTCATTTTTTTTTAAGTTTGTTTTAGGAATTTCTTATTGCCTCATTCTGATTTGATGATATCCTAAATGGATATCCAACTTAGTAAAGAAAACTACTCCATGAACTTTATCTAAGAAAACTACTCTAAACACCCTAATGATGACACCTATGTGTACTGTACATATCATGTTTAGGATGGTGAGACAATAAAGGTTTTGAGACTTGCACCGATTTATATACATGTTTGAGGCTATTATACCTATGTATCTATGTTTTGAGGTCAGAGTTATTTTATGATTTTAGGTCATTGAGCCTATGTGCTAAAAGGATAGAGACCCTAGATTTCTAAATATGTAGTTACACACATATTAATCAAATACACAACTACTCTAGATCAACTTAGACACTAGAGTATGGGTGCTAGGAATCCACGATTCAAAAAATATGATAAGGGATAAGGAGATAAGGGATAAGTGATGAGGGGATTAAGGGTAGGGTACTAAGTTTTATGGCTCTAAAATGTCACCCCTTGGGTTCATTGTTAGAGAAAATCATCTTGAAAGTTGAGATGCAAAAATTGGTACATGGAAGCTTCATAAACAATCGTGTTTTTCACCTAAACAACTACTTAGGCACTAGTGGACAATGTTGTTAGGATTAACAACACTCAAGCTGACTTGGAAAGGGGAGTTGAGGGGCCCTAAACTCTACTTACAGTGAAAAATAGAACTAAAGTGGTAGTGTGAGTGGATAAGTGCAAACATGGTCAAATTTTATCAAATTTTTAGGATAAGGATGAAAAGTCCATACCAAACATGGTCAACAAAGTGTGTAGGTTCAATGTGATCACTCCTCCAAGCTATATATAAAAGCAATTCCATCCATGGAACAAAATGAGGAATTTTTATTGTAACAAAGTGCCGCAAAATATATAATTATGGGCTTCCTTGTGATAAGTCACAAATATTATGTTCCTTGACAATCAGTTGTGGTGAGTAGGAGAACAAAGATTGAGGAATGAAAAGAAGCATTGATTACAACCCCATTTTATAATAAAAACAATTGATTCTTTCCCCAAAAAATCATTTATTTTTATCCTTTAATGTATTTGATGTTGGTTTTTCATGCTAATGCTAATGGGTGCTGTAGGAATATGGATTTGGTGAATTGTTTTTTGTGTGAAAGGAAATGAAGTAGGGAAATTGGCTGAAAATATATCCAATAAACTATCTAGTTGGATACATCAGGTATCTACCTCTAATATAGAAGATGCACTATAATTCTCTTTCTTGTTTTTTTTTGGTATGTGCATGAGAGTGGGATATATAGATTGGAAGCCCTGCTATCTATGATAGGCCCTCAATAGGCTTGTGGATATAAAGTACCTTACTACCATATGATAAGCTATCATTAATTAATTGGAAAAGCCACTAGGGAATCCTAGCGAGTCCTCTTTTATAGTATTTGTCTGATAATTTAGCAACTTTTGTTTACTTTTTTCAGTTTTGTATAGTGATTAGGAGTCATAGGAAAGTTGGTTTCCAAATCTCTTTTGCCTAAAAAATACATTTATGGTTTAAAAACCTTTCATTTATCCTATGTAGGCTTAACATAATGTGGTTATCAGTAACCAAGATTTGGTTTTCTCTTTGACAAAGTGTTGCTAGCCATTTCAATTCTCTATGAGTTATGTGAGAAAATGTTGAAGCTCTCAACTTGGTGTTTTGACAAGGTTTCTCTTGAAATTTCCCATTTTTTATTGCATACATTTGTGCCTATTTGGCATTTATCTTCAAACCTATTTTCGTTTCCCTTATTTTCTTTAAAAAATGTCAAATCTACCTCAAATAGGTGGAATGTTTTTTCCTTATTAGGGTTTGAATCATCTCGAGTTTGATTTTTGGTAAATAAATTAGGGGTTAGACATCTCTCTTCCACCATTGGCCTATAACCCTTCACATTTCTATCTACATGGTTTGAGTTAATCATTGAATACTTCCTTTGAATGTGTGCTTTCTTGCAATTAGGGTTTTTGTTTTGAGTGCATGTCCTTTAGTGTTTCCATTGGTTTGTTTTTGTTGTTTACTTTCTTCTTTGATTCTGATTTTTATTGCATGTTAGGGTTATAAAAGAGAGGGATATAAGGATTGTCTTCATATTTCATTTTCAAAACATCTAACCTTCCCATAAATATATTTCATCAAAAGAAAAAAACATTGCATACAGATCAATTTAGTCATGCACATTACAATTCTTCTCTACATACTTAAGCAACATATATATAAGTACACCCACTACATAACAAAATATATTTATCATACCAATGACTCATAAACATTATACCCAATAGCAAACTATGACAAACCTCATTAACTCAACACTCACCAACCTCTTCCTCAAGACAACTGACTCAACAATGCAACAATGGCATACAACTCATCCATCCTAGCATCACACTCTCATATAGATACAACATGTGAAATAAATCACCATATACTAGATATCATACATAGAGACTCTATAGGAACAATATCAACCATATATACACATAACATCTACCCCTACAATCACAACGGTTTCAACCAAACCAATCCTCTGTCACATGTCATTGATCTAACTTCGCCACAAACTCTATTTCACACTCACAACCTTTGCAAAGGCACTTCTGTCTAAAATCTTATCACACCATGCAATCCATGCTCTTCCTCAGCACATTGTTGTATAATTATTCGTATAGTAATCATATCAATCACTCCATAACAAAGTCACGTTTTGCATTGGTTATTGACTACCTAACCTCTCCATCCCTTTATCTTTGTAGAAATGTTGCACCATATATCGACGTTCTTATACATGAGCACTTAAAAATTTGACTCCATACACACACTACAACTTTGATGACATACACACAAGTATACTCTTCAAGCTCCAATCACTCTATATACCTCTTTAACCATGTGCATAGTCTTCAAAATAGGGCATACACATCATGTTTAACTTGAAACCGTCACTATCCATTTTTTTTCAACATTTTACTGCATGTGCACTACCTATCATTGCACAAAATCGAGTCACCATAAAGCTATCTAGCCTTTGATATATCCCATACATGGTATTGCATAAATGAAGCTCACCATTGGACTATCTAACCTTTGATCTATCCCATTGTTGGGAAAGGGTCCCTTGGGGTATATTTTGTAAGCAATTTTGTTATTATTATAAAGTCTCTACATTTTGAGGAGCAGATCACGAAGGTCATTAGGAGTCAAAGGGGATTTAGGAAGGTCAAAGCCCCTTATTTTGTTAGAATTTAAGTTGCTTTGTGACCCTCCCATGGTTCGCATGCCATGGTATTGTAATAGAACATGATATAAAAAGGAGTCATAGAGAGTCATGAAGGATATCTAAGTCACTCTGTGGGGAATTGATCTAAGTAAGAGAAGTCTGTTTTCTGTACTTAGGCAAAGGGGAAGGTTCCTGCAGCTGTGTGCATGAGGACCTTGGTAAGTCCATACATAAGTGCGTGAACCCATGCAGCTATGTGTGCATGGTAGAAAGAGTCTGTAATTGAAGATCTGAGCATAATAAAGGTTGTTTTGGAGAAATATCTATGTATTTGTGTGTTCATGTTTACTTCTAAATTTACTCTGTATTTGTTTTGTTTACTGTAATTTATCATGAAATATGCTTAATAGATGTGCGGAAGTGGCATATCTAGTTGATTACATGATTTTAAGAATGTTTATAACACTTAGCGAAGTGTTTAGATCGATTATTTGTAAGTCACTGTAATTTCTGTGTTTCAAGGTTAGGGTTTATGAAGGTCGAAATAAAGCCCTAAAAGTAACAGAAACACATCACATAGTCCTATGGATGCAGAAACCTCGTTCTAGCATCCCCCAATATTGCCTCAAGTGAGACTGCAACCTACGCTACATGGGTTGTTGCCAAAAGGGCCAGTAGTGTAGGGTTCTATTGGTAAGCGCATTTAAATTTGAACCTGGGTCAAAGCCCCCTCAAGCCAACACCCATACATGGTCTATTTAATTATAATGAAAAATAAATCCATGATAGACCAGATCGATGATTTTGTAATGACGATATGAAGTCCTCAATGTTTACTCCATTTATTAGTTTGACATCAATGCCTTTACACAACAAGTTGACCCAATCAACAAACTCGCATCAAATCTATTCCATTACCATGATCACTACTCCATCACTTAATTAATTAGTGTGTTCTTACTCACTTGGAGAAAAAAATCGATATGTATATTGTAAGCCAAGTCAACAAACCTTCAATCAAACCTTATAAGCTTTACTATGGGTGATTTCGCTAGTTAATTCATGTGGTTTTTACTTTGCACATATACAGGTGTGAACACTAATTTTTCACTATAAATCTAGGTTGTGTCCACAACTTTTCTGAAGCAAATCTAGGCTGTAATCCTTACAAATGCTATTATGTAGTCCTTTTAACTACATTTGTAAAATAACTTAACAAAACTAAAGAAACTTTACCCAAAACTTCTAACACTTACTTCAAGACTTCCTTAGGGACCTCTACAACAACGGTAAGCCTCAAGACACTCAACCCAACCATATGATAATCAAGTAAAACTCTATAAGACCCTTGAAATCAATGACAACCTCAAGTGGATAAATTTCTTGCGGGGCTGACATCAATGCTAACACCGTGCTTCCAACATCTGACCCCCTTTGATGTTGATTTCGACCTATAACAACAAAAACCAAACTGATCTTATTCTTTGCGAGTTGACTGATCTTGATTCTTTGCTAGTGGTTGTGTCACTCTCCCCCTTTGACATCAATGGAAAATGGTGGTCAATTCTTCATTGACACACCAGGTGACACCTATGAATATACCATGCTGATACTAATGGGCAAGGATGATATCAAATGATTTGTTGGTGAATTTGGGTCAATTCCAACACCTGAACAACATGAGGAACCAGTGAAATAACTCCCAACATGCAACCAACAAAATTGTTTGCTAACACCATGCTCTTCTCTCACTAAATATTCTCCCCCGAAATAAGTAAAGTGATACAATAGGATGCAAACATATTCTTCACTCTGCTATACAAGACATTCTACTGCTTATTTTTCTTCCTTACCACATGCAACAAGCTACATATCATGAACCAAAAGCTCAACACTAATCATGTCCAAATGCTATACAATGAGTATAAGGCTTCATAAGAAAGATACAAGGCCATGAAGTTGAGGTAAAATGATAGATAAACGACATCAAAGAGCCCATATATGGCTGAAATAACTCTCATGATGACACTTTTCAATGCATGCCTAAGCTCATGATTCTTTCTCCAATGCACGTCTAACACCATGATTGCCCAACCATTACCAATGACATATAATTCAATACAAATGCATGGTTGCTACATGCCACAAACCTCTCTTCAATGTATGAAAAGAATAAATTCCTCACAATAAATAGACCTAATAATGAAACAAGGAACAAGGCTATAATATTTCACTCATAAGTGCATACATGGTTGATTCAAATGACTATTTTTAACACATTCCAAATGGCTCTCTCTTCTTCGCATGAATGGTATTCAATGAAATTGTTTGCATTCTACATCATTACACTCAAGATTTATTTACATGGCTAAACTATATAATGGATCTTCTATGCATACCATGAACAATACTATCATCAGTGATACCAATTATGGCAAGTACATACATATGGCTAAAGTACAATTCTCCTCTACACATGACCAAACCAAATGTGCTCTTCTATGCATGGCTGGTACAAAATATTTTTCAACCAATTGTCAATGATAACCATATATATATATATATATATGGTTGAAAATGTACTATTTCACTCATGGAAGAATATATGAAGTAACTACAAATGAATGAGTGAAAGCAATAGGAAAAATAACAACTAATCCTTGAAATCCTCATTCCATGCATAGTTCCTCTTGAGCTAATTATACCTTCAATTAGTAGGATGGTCCTATGGACCTGAATATACATCAGGATGTTATACACACCACATTTCTATTACATATAATATCCATCAAATCATCATACTACCAACTGCTTCCATACACTCCCCCTAAGGCTTTGCACCTATCATACACTTCTGCAATATTTTAAGAATAACTATGAACTATAAAGGGGTATTATCTCTCTAATTCAAGGGCTGTTTCTCATTCAGCTGCATTGTAGGATGTTGATTCTTGAAATTATTCTCTAATTCTATGCTAGGCCTATTCTGCTTCACCTTCTCCTTTAAATTTTCGGATCTTCCTTAAGGAACCAAACAACTTGTAGTCTCTAGCCATGTGATGGAAGTTGTGATACATATAGCATCACACATGAATGAGATATGAAACTAAAGTGTCAAATCTTTTTGTTGTCATGTCATATTCCTATCTTCTATAAAACTTTCCTCTACCTCATTCATGGGATCTGTAATCAACTTCCTTGTGGCCAAACATGTACAAACAAAGAAAAAACCATCAAATGAAACATTATACATGTTGGATGGTAATCTCCTTGGCTACCCAAACTGCTGATTGGATCTAAACATTTTATTCCTGCAGTTGGATGCCACATGTCCATAGTTATTATGGTAGGCATAACACTTAACCTCATCCATCAAAGGAGAAAATGGGTTTTGACTCCTTTGAAATCTAACAAATCTTCTCTTGCTACTGCTATTACTTTCCATAGGCTTCTTATATTTTGTATTGTCATTTTTACTTGCATGCAAACAAGTCTCTCTGTTGTGAAAGCCAATACCAAATCTATTCAATGGAGATCTATGGCTACTAAGTAGGTTTTCCAAAGACTTGGTGCTCTTCACTTGCTGAAACTAATTGTCCTACTCTTCTAGTTGCTTTCTCAATGTGACAATTTTAGCTTCAAAACCTTCAAATCGACCCTCTTCCTCGTTAAGTTGGTTGGCCTTCACATCTTCAACTCTCCTTAATTCTTCTAGATGAATCTTCAAACTAATTATCTCTCCTTTGATTTTAACCTCCTTTTCATCATAGATTTACAATTTCTTTTCTTGATCTCTAAAAAAAGTTGTCAGGCTACTAACTTCAGCATATAATCTATCAGTAACTGCCATGGTTGACTCATAATCAGATTTAAGAAGCCTAAGATCATTTTTTAGTGTAAAAATTTCATAAAGGTGTACCAAAAATAATTCACTTAAGTCACTAGTGACAAGTGACCCTAACAATAAGATGTGTTTTTTTATGCTTCAGATATACACTGACAAACGAAGAAAACCCTGTAGCAAAAAGATCATGTGCAATGTAAAACATAGAACAAAAAAAATAACCGATGTAGTAACCCAATAGAACAATACTTTGAATGAACTTTTTTTTTATTAATAACACCTGGCTAAGGAGATCTACAACACGAGTCTATAAATGCCCCTATGTGGGATGGGTTCTTTGATGTCCTTGTGCTTCAGGGATCTATTTCTCTCTCTCGATATGAAAAAAACTCAAAACAAATATAGAACTCAAGTAGGAGCTCAAATGCATGAGATGATAATGGTGACGATGATAGTGATCATGGTGAAGAATGAATGTAAAACCCTATTATATATAGTGAAGTATTGGGCTATATTAGAAATTGAAAATACTAAAATATTATTGGCCAAATTAATATCTAACTGTTAGGAATACTTTATTATATTTTTGGAAAGGGAAAAGATATTCAAAATGGTCAAATATCTTTACATAGAAAATGGTTGAAGTAATTAACAAATAAAATTATTTATTAATTACTTTACAAGGATTAAGAATAGTGTGAATTTGAATTAATTATTAAATATTGATTTAACAATTATTCCAAAAATAAGAATAAGGAATAATAAATAAATAATGATTTATTTAATTATTCCAAGATGATTTACTCAAATGTGTTAAGAATTTATTATCAAATTAGTATTTAATAATTATTTCTAGAGAAAATGAAATAAATAATGATGTATTCAATTATTTTCATCGATTTTTTTGTTTTGTTTTTAATTAAAAATAATTTAACAAAAATGGTTTACTAAATTATTTCCTATGGTGAAAGTGATTTTATTATGGTAAAATTAATCCTACATGGTGTATTTCAATCCACTTAGTTCGAAATGGCTAGGTGATCATTTTTTAGGTGATAATAGATTGCCCCCCAATGTACAAGTGTTATGAGAAAATAGTATGACCAAAATACGTTGTAGGATACAATTCCATGAGACACCAAAGGGGGATCACAGAGAGAGACAACTGAAGAAATGAAAGGAAGGATAAGGGAATGGATGGGGTGAGACCTACTAAAATGATTTAAGTCTCCTTCTATTTTGGATTACATGATCTAAAATGAGGCGGGGGAGGCATATACCCATACCCGTTGAGATAACTTAGTACAAACAATAATGGTAAGCCCAAAAATGTAGCACTGAGCTACAAAGTATATGATACATGATACATGATGTGATGGCATGAATGGGCCAGAAAGTGATACAATAATACAATGAGTCACATATCCATAATGTGTCTAGAAAAAAGATTCCAGGACTTAATACAACAATAGCTATTAATATGTGTATATGAGACATAATTTCCCTCAAGCTGACATGGTGAGGGGGAATCACAACCAAAGATGCCTTGTTGCACTGGGAAGGGCTTTGAAGATCTGAATGGATCATCTGAATGAGACATGCATGATGTGGTCACTACAAGTGATGGAAACCAAACCCACAAAATATGTGGCACTGTATCTGAGGCTGGACCATGAGCTACTGGCATCTAGGCATGTAGGGGGTTACCTGAAAGGACACCCCCTCATGAGGTCTGGAACATTTCACACACACTTAGGAAATACTAGTACATCCTACTGGAGCACCCGACCATCAAGTCTACGATTCTTGATCGTGCGATAATGAGCTGGAGTCAAGCACATGAGGAAAAACTAAGTCAAAGGCAAATGATGATTCCATTTGCTTGATCCAAGGGATTGAACAATGATGAAATATGGAACCGCAGTACACTTCCCTATAGACCACTCTCCTGGAATAAATGTGATGAAGTCGAAAAATGAGGGCATGCTAGAGGTGAGGCAATAATGATTCCTAAACAAAGGCATGAGGGTCATAGAAATTTCATTGATGGAATGACACCAAGGATGATTATGGAAGCATAAAAATTGAGAGTCAGAATAATGACTTCTCTTGTCATATAATTATATGCATGGTCGACTTAGTAGTGACTGACTCAATTCTAGAAGGGATGGTTAATTACTTAGATGAAGGCTTTTCAAAGACAGAGTAGTATAGATGGCGGAAAAATATGAGAATAATGGGATGAATGTGGCACAAAGGTGTATGGGACACTGTAACTAGACTCAAGGGGATCTCAAAGTAAACTCCATAGATGCAAGGGTGGCTCATATTTGATGTTATGAGCAAGGGTGACTTGATGACACTATCACATTGTAGTATACCTAGGGGGGATAGTATGGGGTATAGAGGGAGGTACCGAAGGGAATAATGTAATAATGTGATGGGCCATAGTTAATAAATAAAGTGGTTAACCTGCATCATGTAAGGGACCAAAAATAGTTAGCAATTATGTGATAAACCCATGGTATTAGATATATGGTATTGAGAGACCCAAGGTAATGACCCATGGTATTGTATGTATGAATTGTTGGGTTGTGTTATATTCTTTCTGTTAGCGCTTGGAATTCACCTAGGCTGAGATAGACAAACTCTCAAGGCTACATCAAACCATTTCACCTCGTAGCTAGCCCTACGAGGTATGAGAAGGCTCTCTCGGGTCAAAACTCGATGGATGTTGTCAATAGGATGAGTTGACCAATTAGGAACAAGGATTATAGGCTAGTAAACTGATATGGGGGATTGGTTTAGAGTTTTTGGATTGTTTGGTGGCAATCGGAGGGAGTGCAATTCAGGGTGCGGGGATTGAGCTCAGTTTTTGCAGGTGATTCCTTGGGGCAAGGTAGGAATCTATGCTGATGCCTTTAGCTGAAAAAGATGATCAAGGAGGAAAGGAGAGAGGCTAAAGAGGGCGAACAATTGGATTTGAATCCTCCTAGACGGTGGAACAATAAAATTTAAACAAAATTGAAAGCTGAGCATGGCATGCATGAATTCAAACTTTATCACTTCTTTTGTTTAAAACAGCAGCAAGAGATTAAGGAATGAAACACATAAACACACTTACAATAACAGTAGGAAGCACACCATCAACATAATAATCCACAAGAATCCACAATGAAGTCTGCAAAACCCTGGCCTTCCTTTTCCTCAAATTGCAGAAAATACAAGTCAATAATACAATAGCACTTCTCCCTCTAGAGTCCAACCAACAAAATGATAAGAGAGGGCATAATATAGGCATTCTAACCTCTTTCCTTGCCTCTAGGGGTCGAGCTCATCCTTCTAGGAGCAGTTTGAACTAATTTCAACTAAGCACTAGATAATAGGCAGCTCAACAACTTGCCTCTATTACTTAGCTAACTGATTCATGCATTAATTATTCACTTTTTACATCAAGGGAGCTTCTAGAAGAGTAAAGAGAGGTAAAATCTATCAAAGTGCCATGAAAATATTACATTTATCCATCATCTACAAGTAAAAATAATCAACCATAGTCAAAACAGTGTTTTTTGCCCAAAAAAGTGAATTTTGGCAAAGTTATCTCTCATGTCCGCGCGCCCCTGTCTCTCGTGTCCGCGCACATTTGCAGCAACTTTTGAGTGGGTTCCACTGGTCCAAATGTGCAAGATGGCTCATTGGAAAGATTGGTCTGTCTACTTTCCATCCCAAGTGGAATTTCTGAATTTGGAGTTGTTTTGGCCCCTCAAAAACCATTTCTCCCAAGGTCACTTTCTGCAACTCAAAAAGTGGGCAGAAAGTCATTTTTTTGATGTATTTTGAGCTTTTGGAGGCTCAAACTCAAAATCAAGCTTCTCCCAAGTATTGGTAATTTTTCTCTTTGCATGCCCTTTCCAAAAATGCCAAGTTT
>APFE031304159.1:111412-122036 GCA_000404065.3 Pinus taeda | reverse complement strand
CCTTCCTAAGGTTTCTTAGCCTACTCCAACAAGCCCTAAGGCCTTCTTGATACTATGTAATGATTTTTGAGGTCTCCTTGGCCTACTAAAGCAGAATGAGGCTTTTTCAGCCTATCTTCAACATAAATTAAGGGTTTCAACCCTCTCCACAGATTCAGTAACTTCAACCTTCTCTTTCTTTTAGTATACATCAGACTTTATGGATTTTCATTTAATCCTTTATACTCCTCCATGGATGCTCTTTAACCTGAGCTCTGATACCATGTTGATTTTTCATAAGTATTCTAGCTAATAATTACTTCTAAATATGTTCTTTAAATCTTCTTGTGTTCACATTCATCATTAAGAAATTGCATCGAATATCTTCAACAGTGGAACAAAATTGATAGTAGGGTCATAAAGAGACAACTATACAAGAAACACAAACATTTTACCGTAGGAAAACCCATCAACCTTTTCCTTAGAGAAATTATTCATTTCAACAAGAGATACATCTAATCTTTTCAGTCAAAAACAAGGTCAAACTGACCATAAACAAATCAATTCAAGCTTGGTCAAACAAAGTAAAATAGTCTCACAAATTCGGTCTTCCCAGAAAAGATCCATTCTGCCAAGGTTCAGTCTGCCAAATAAACTTGTATACCTCAAGTGTGCCTTAAATTAATTCGTCTACCTTAGAGAAACTTTTTTGCCTCATATCTACCTTAGAAGACACCTGATTAATTTTCTTATGAGAATATGGAATCAGAGGATGTTATGTTGATTTGAATTGCTTCAGCAATGAGGGAAGTCAAATGGAAATTTATAGTGATTTGATTGCCCAAAGCGGTATGTCTATATATTGAGATGATTAAACTTTTGGAGTTGGCTGACTTGATCTCTAAGGCAAAAAATAATTTTGAAATTTTGAATTTCCTTCTTTTGAATCCAACTTGGAGTGCTTATTCATCATCACCTTTTCTCATATATTTTGAGGCCTAAATATGAATTATGAAGGTCGACTATAATTACAAAATTCAACAAAGATACCTCTAATTATTTACCTTTCTTTAACTTTTTCCTAATTTTATGTCATTCCTTTGATATAAGAAAGTGTGTTCTTATTCACTTCACTAATTAATGCATAAATTATCAATCTCAACCTATATCCCGTAAGACGACTTTTTTGAATCGATATTCATTATAGCTAAGTGACTAACCTCGAAAAATTATAGTTGAAAACATTACCCAAGTGACTAAACTCTTTCTCTACATGATCACCATCTGAAACCTTGATTGTTCAAGTCACCAATGTATTAATGACCCCAAGATTTTAAGCAAGATGGCAAGAGACTCAACATTGAGATACTTGTCAGTATCCCTCCATCTTTTGATATACTTATGTGATAATGAACCATCATTTTTCTTAGAGATGAGGAAATCAAGGAACAAGATGTTATTGTCCTCTATTTCCATGGTAAATTTAGTGCTCTCTACTTTCCTATTCAAATGGTATTTGAAATTATCAAGGCTTTCTATACGATGAGGCTAGATTAAGTTTCATCTATGAATTCTTTTTAGAGCTTGGATCTAAGAGGATGGATTTCAATAGATTTTTTTTCAAACTAGTCCATGTACAGGCCCCACTGCTACCCCTTGTTCTCATAAATATTACACTGGAAGCTAAAATATGTTGATTTGAAGCATTATTTAACCATGGTTTCAATTTCTTCATCTATGATATACTTGATAGCATTGGTGGCATTTATTATTAGAAATTTGGTAAAGAGAGACAATATTTAAACTAACTAGAAGATATTGACTATTTTAAAAATTATATTTATTATTTCATTGATCACTTGAAAATATTCTTGGACATAGGAGTGTGTTATAAGAACCAAATTCCTAGGTTATTAGTAAAATATTTCACCAATCTATATATGGGAGAGTCATTAGTATTAACTACGGGTCTTAGCAAAGAATTATTGTTGTGAATTTTAGGCAACCAATATATTCATGGAACTACAAAAGCTTTTGATGTTAGTTTGGCCTTTAAGGCATCATTAAGACAATGGTTCTTTATAATAACAATCACCTTCTTCAAGAACATCTTTATCAAGTTTTATGTAACTCTCATTGCTAGGTAAATGGTCTAACATCTTTTCTTCATAATTTTTATGTTCATGATTACATTGGTGTTGCCTTTGTTAAGTTTTATTACCATTATTTCTTTATTCTTCCTCAAATTTTTCGATGTTATGGCTTTATTCCTATCAATATTTTTCTTTCATGGTTTGGTGATCAGATCAATGTTAAGATACATATTAGTACGCATCTTCTTTTGATATTCTTGATGTGATATCGAACATTAAATTTGGCATTGGAATAGGGAACAACAATAACATCCCATTCCTCGATATCCTCAACTCTAAGAAAAATAGCAATATTGATTTTTACCAAAATTTTAGTAAACTTTGATGTAAATATTATCAAGGATACCACATATGAGGAAATCATAACCCTATTTAGAGTATGCCTTAACTTTTAATGTATTTCAACTTCCACGATAATATCTATGAGCAAATCAAAGTTGTAGCAATGGGATTAACACTACCACCTATGGTTGTATATTTATACATGGAATGGTTTGAACAGAAATATATTGAAACTCATTCTCTTGCATGCAAGCTCTAGAGAATATTTATAGATGATACCTACATAATCTAGCCTCATGGAAGATAAACAAGGAGCATTACATTTAACATGGAAATAGAGGATAACAACAACATCCCATTCCTTGATATCCTAATCTCTAAGAAAAAATATGGGTCCTTATCAATATGCATATTGATGGGTATCTCCATTTTAAATCTCATCACCTTCATGCTCAAAAACTTGGGGTCATGAATAGATAGGTGACTAGAGTAATCAAGGTTTTAGATGGTGATCATGTAGAGAAGAAGCTTCATCACTTGGTTGATATTTTTAGAAACAATGATTATAAAGAATATCAATTCAACAATGTTTATAACGAATATAAAGAATAAGGGATAGAGATGGACACCATATCATTTGTGAACCAATTGGTGAAATGAAAAAAAATCATGCTTCATTATATCAAAGAAATGATATACAAAATTATAATTAAAAAGAATGACATACAAAATCATAATTTTAAAAAGTGGTGGTAATATTAGAGTTACTTTGCTTCCATGACACTTTGAAAGGCATGCTAGATTGTGTGAAAGATACTAGTGATCCAAAACATCATAAATGCATCTACACTAGTGATAAACAAACATTATATTGGTGAGATAGAAAAATACTTACAAAAACACAAATAGTTATAAATAATAACTTGTTAAGAAATATACATTAAGTAAACATTTTGAAGATACATAGAATATATTGAAATTATTTTAAATATATATTAAATGAATCTTTTAAATAAAATAAATACAATAATATTAAATTTACATATTCAAAAAATATAAATTTATTATTTATAAAATAATAATAATAATTAATTATAAAATAATTGTCGTTGTAGAACAGTAGACAAATTTTAAAACACACTTGGCTACTGTTTTGTTGGTAAAATTGTTTGAAGAAAATTGATATTTGAAAAGGTCAGATCGTGAAAGAGAAGACAAATGTCCAAATGTACTGTCCGTCATATTATTTAGAGCAATTTGTTTTGTTAGTTAAATTGTTTGAAGCAAATTGATATTTGAAGAGGTCGGACTGAAGCTAATGGGTGGGATATTTGAAGAGGTCAAATATGACATGGATCGACATCTCTAAGGATGAGATTAAGTGTGGATGTGAGGGTATTTTATATTTCGCAAAATATGAAAATGAAGTTTGTTAATTGGGTTTATTTAGGGTGGTTGCCAAGATTGATGAGAATTGTTGATTTTTTTATTTTTATTTTTATAATATAAAGTGATATGATCAAATTTGATGTAATAGATAATAAAATTAAATTTGATGTATTGTTTTCAAACTTGTAAAAATGAATAAGTCCAAATATTTTCAAAACAATATTCATAAAAAATATAAAATAAAATTTTATATATAAATAGCTCTTTGTCTTACAAAATTAAAAGTTATTAAATGAGTTGTTATATTTATCTAAATTACAAATTCCATATATATATAGCATGAGTAAAATCAACTTATAATTAACTTTGTTCACACTCATTAAATATACACGGATTCTCCAATTAACATAAACATACCTGTACATATTCATATTGAATAGCTTGATTGCAATGAGATTGTTGCAATGAAATACCTGTAATGAAATTGTTGCAATGAAATGAGTTGTTATATGGTTGAGATGTTCAACTTTTAACTCATCAACAAGAGTGTGACTCCCTTCGTGTGAGTGCTTAGGTAACAACAGTGTGACTCCCTTAGTGTGAGTGCTTAGGTAATGGGAAAGCTGTGAAGAGGTCTTGCTTCAAGGGTGATTTTGTCTATTGCTAAACTTATTTTGATAGTAGATTTGGGAAATATTTTGAAATCTGATGGTCAGAAGAGATTTCAAACAAGAGGGTTCAAACAATTGAATTTTCTCTTAATTAAGTCTGAGATATTCCTTGAATCTACAATCTACACAAGGATGTCACTGAATTAGTAAATAATTCCTAATTTTAGTTTGTTTATGTTTTAGGTATTTTTAATATATTTTGATCAGTGTGGTTGGAAATTTCGTAGAAATTTGTTAAAATTACAAGTTTGAGTTGTGTAATCTGCATAGACCAAGGGTGTTTTTGTTTATTGCTAAACTTGTTTCGATAGTAGATTTGGGAAATATTTTGAAATCTGATGGTCGGAAGAGATTTCAAACAAGAGGGGTCAAGCAATTCACTTTTCTCTTAACTATCAGAGTCTGAGATATTCCTTGAATCTGCAATCTACACAAGGATGTCACTCAATTAGTAAATAATTCCTAATTTTAGTTTGTTTATGTTTTAGGTATTTTTAATATATATTGATCAGTGTGGTTGGAAATTTGGTAGAAATTTGTTAAAATTACAAGTTTGAGTTGTGTAATCTCCATAATCTAATTGCTTGAATCTGCAATCTACACAAGGATGTCACTCAATTAGTAAATAATTCCTAATTTTAGTTTGTTTATGTTTTAGGTATTTTTAATATATATTGATTGTGAGTTCATTTAAGTTGAATGTTGGACAAAAGATGATAGTTATAAGCCTATGCTTTTGAATCGGGTAGATGGAAAGAGTCATAACCAAGCATTGGTTCATCATGTTGTTGTAAAAAAATTAACATATGAAGATAAAAAAGGAAAAGGAAAGATAGTAAACATTTATAAAAAACCACAGTCATTGATTAACTATCTTATAGATTTATGTTCAAATGAAGGAGATTGGGTTTTAGATTTATTCTCAGACTCAAGTAAGTTTTATTATATAAAATTGAATTGCAATATTTTCATTTTAAATTTTTGTGTGTTTATACTAATTTACTTAATTATTTCTTTTGTACCTGATGATTAGGTACAACACTAGCATGTTGCCTACAAAAAATAATAAATTGCATTTCCACTGAAAAAGACCCAGTACAATGCAAATTTATTCAGCAAATAATTAATGCTCTTCAATTTCTTCCAGATGCAATGCAAGAAGTTGGTTTGAGGAAAGGGGATTTTAATAAATCATGTGTAGAAAAAGGGAAAAGAAACCTCAACCACCATTAGATGGAATGATTAGAACGACATATTTTGGGAGATTCGCAGACATCGAAGATCCATCAGAAGAGGAAAATGAGCAAACTGAAGCAGAAAATATTATGGAAGAAGACAATGATGAAACTCTAGAAGATGAAGGGCATGGAATACTTGATATTATTGATTAAATTTAAGTTATGCTTACAAATGAAGCTCATTTTTTATAACTATTAATTAGTTATACTTGTAACGTTTTGGCATTGATATTTTATAAAAAGAATAAGTATTTAGTTATCATTATTATATGTTCAATATTTTTATTATGTGATTTTAACTTTAAGTTTATGTGAATCATTATTTTGAAAAAAATTGTGGGTTATTATTATTTTCGACATAAAATTCATAAAAACTCCTAAACATTTTAACTTTTTTTTGTTAAATTTTCCTATTAAAATCGTTTATTTGACATGTTCCTTTTAACAAAAAGTCTCAAAATGTGGTATTTTTTTTGTTAAATCTATATTTTTATCTAACTATGAAAAAGTATTGTTTTTAGTGACAATTAATTTGATGTGCATGAAATATTAATTAAACGATTATATAATATATAGAAGATCGAAACTTTTAAATATTGACATATTTTTTAACTATGCAAAAGAAGAAAGATCTCAATGCAAAAAAAAAAATGAAAAGAAAAACAAAAAAATACAAACCTGAAAAACACGTAAAAAAAAATATTCCAGGGAAGAAGAAAAATATGACTACTTCAAAAATTGTTAAATTTAGAAAATAATTATCCACACTTAATACATTAGAAAATTTAAAGTCAAAAAATAAGTCTTCTAAAACAAGGGGTTGACGTTGCATCAACGCTTTTCAAAATTAGCATGAAAATCACTAACATTTAAAAATAATGTTTATACTTGATATATAAGAAAATTTAAAGTGTCAAAAATCTGCTTAAAAAAAATAAGCGTATTCTAAATCACCACTTTTCAAAATCAGATTACTTTTTTCCTACCTCAAAAAAACGAGTACTCAGTACAGTTCCCGTTTGATAGTTTACATTTTTTTTTGTACAATTTCTTGGTATTATATCTCACTATGATTTGACATGTCATCATGGTTGTCACCTGCACTTTATCAAATAATCCTGCAAATAGTTTCTAAAGCCATATTGCTTCTCAACTTGCCAACCAAGTTGTAATATACTCAACCTCTGCAGTATTGAGTGTGACAGATGTATGCTCCCTTCTCATCCAAGAAATCATAACGAAGCCCAAACTGAAGTAATACTCTCTCCCCAATCTGAATATGTATATCCCTATAGTTGTCCTTCACTGTTTGAGACATATATCAAACTATAATTGGTTGTTCCATAATCAATCGTACCATGTTTGTACTTCAACACATGTTGAGCCACATGCCTTGGCTCAACCATAAGTTGATTAGATACTTTTTGGTTACCCTAACTAGTGCTCTTTCTTAAACAGATCCTATTATGGTAATCCTAGTTGCACCCTCTTCCATTGCATCTTTCTAGTTATTGTATCATATCAGCTATACAGCCTAACAATCTCAATGACAGTTCTTCATCCCAAAAATATCTGAGGGATTTCAATGATATGCTTCTTTTGATCAAGGAGATAATACATCAAATCTCGGTCCTTCATCTCAAACACTGGGGTCAACTCTCTCTGAAACTAAAACAAGGCTTCCTAAGTAAGCCCTGACTACTCCCTCTATTATGGAGGCAAAAATTTCTATTAATATTGTCCTCTCTAACACATGATTCTTTCTGCTTCCATTAGAAATAAATCATATAGGATCAACCTTGATCCATCAATCCAAGACATAGATACAATATTCTATATTAAAAGACTCCTTCATGACCCTCAAAGCCTTAAGGTGGCCCTATCTACATTTATTCTTCAATTTCTTCATCGATAAAAATGACCTTTAGATCCATCTAATGTAACCTTCAATAGAAATCATAAAGATAATAAGTTTACAAAATTTTACCTGACAATTTGGAGCAAATGTCTCAATATATTCTTCTCCCTCTTGTTGTGAGAATCAGGAAGCCAGGGAAGAACGATTATAACCAAGCAAAAGATACAAACATAAAAATTTAACTATTAGTAAAACACCAACAATAGTAATCAAGGAAGAGAGATATAAGATTTTTAACTTTTTAGGATAAAGGGGAATTTGTCATCCCCCTCTTGACCCCTTCCATCTTGCAAAAATCAAAAGCCAAAGGATAATAAGCAATTCTATAGTGGGTGCCCCTTTCCTTGTATTCACATATAATAATTGAAGAACAGATATTAGAGCATAGAGCATAGGGCCCACCTTATAGCTAGGTTTTCTCCTATATTTGATTCCTTGGATATATCTTGTGTTTATTTGTGAGGATGGTGTGCTATTTTTCTCATTTCTTTCATTTTCATATTATTTTCATAAATCGAAACAATAAGATAGTACTAACTAATCTAGGATGTAAGAGAATAAATTATATAACCACATATTTTAAAATATTTCAACATTTATTGTGTTGAACTATTCTTGTGGAATATCCATGATAGTTTACAGATCAATGAACCAACTAGACTTTACGAACACAAGTTTTATTCTTGGTTATTATTTTCTTATGTTTAATCTTTTGAATAACATGACTCAAAACTTCTTTAATTTTGAAAATTTTATATTTATTATTGTTATTATCACTTAATTGTCTTCTAAAGAATTCACGAACTTTTCTTTTACCATAGAGATATGTCCTTGTAATTCTCTTAGCATTTTTTATGTAAATGAAATGGGTGGTATTCTAATGTTTAACCAAGAAAGATCATTTAACTTAGTTAAATTTTATATGCATGCATTATTCTTTGAATCTAATAAGTTGAGATCTCCTCCTACCTTGCCAATATAATGTTTAACACACTAATGGGGTATGATATAAACACCCTTATGATGTTTTGGATCAATGACATATTTTGCACATTCTAACATGCCCTTGAGAGTGCTAGGGCAGTGAATATAACTCTAATTATTTATCTTCATTTATTTATTTTGTAATTTTTTACGTCATTTCTTTGATATAAGAAAGTATGGTCTTCTTAATTTTACCAATTGATTCATGAATTATTTAGTCTCCACCATTATAACTTAAGACAACCTTTTTGAATCAATATTCATTATAGTTATTATTTCTGAAAACATTGGCCAAGTGAGTAAGCTCTCACTCTACATGGTGACCATCTAAGACCTTGATTACTCAAGTCACCAATGTAGTGATGACCCTAATATTTGAGCAAGGTGGTGACGAGACTCAACATGGATATACTTGTTAGTATGCCCCCATCTTTTGATATAGTTGATGTGATCATTTTCCTTAGAGCTGAGGATATCAAGGAATGAAATGTTGTTGTCCTATATTTCCATTGTAAATTTATTGCTCTTTGCTTTCCTATTCAGATGATCTTTGAATCTATCAAGGCTTTCTATACCATGAGGCTAGATTACGTAAGTGTCATTCATGAATCCTTTCTAGAACTTGGATTTAAGAGGATGGATTTCAAAAGATTTGTTTTTGAGCTATTTATTGTATAGATATACTACAACAAGTCGCAATGGCTCATAGATATTACCCAAAAAGATAAAATGTTTGATTTGAAGCACAATTTAGCCAAGGTTTCGATTTCGTCATCTATGATAGCCTTGATAACAGTGTTGCCATTGTTTACTAGAAATTTGGTAAAAAGTGAGACCACATTGAAACTAACTAGAAGATATTGATCACTAAAAAGTTATATTTATGATTTCATTGATCACATGAAAAGGTTCCTTGAAATAATAGTGTGTTATTTGAACCAAATTCCTAGGTTTTTTAGCAATATATTTCACCAATATGTGTATGGGAGGGTCATTGGTATTAATTATGGGTCTTCGAAGAGCATTATTGTTGTGAATTTTAGGCATCCCATATATTCATGGAACTGCACAATTTTTTATGTTAGCTTTTCCTTCAAATCATCATTAGAAGAATAGTTATTTATAATTAGGCTCGCCTTCTTCACCTTTGTCAAGTTTATTACCATTATTTCTTTTTTATTCCTCAATTTTTTCAATGGTATGGTCTCATTCTTATCAATATTTTTCTTTGGAGGTTTGGTGATGAGAGTCAATGTGGAGATACATATTAGTAGAAATTCTTTTGATATTCTCGATGTGATAATGAGGATTACATTTGGCATTGGAATAGAAGAAAACAACATCCCATTCCTTGATTCTACATCCCTTAGAAAAATAATGGTCTTGATTTTTACCAAAATTTTGGTAAACTATGCCATCAATGTTTTCAAGGATATCACATATGAGGAAACTACAACCCTAGATAAAGTGTGCCTTAAATTTCAACATATTTCAACTTCTAAGATGAGATCTGCGAGCAAATTGAAACTATGCCATCAATGTTTTCAAGGATATCACATATGAGGAAACTACAACCCTAGATAAAGTGTGCCTTAAATTTCAACATATTTCAACTTCTAGGATAAGATCTATGAGCAAATTGAAGTTGTAGCAATGGGATCAACATTGTGACCTATTGTAGTAGATCTATACATGGAATGGTTTGAACAAAAATACATTGAAACCCATCCTTTTGAACCGAGGTCTAGAAAAGATTCATAGATGACACCTACTTAATTTAACCTCATGGAAGACAAAGCCTTGGTTAGTTTAAAGGTCATCTTAATACAAAAATAGAGAGCGATACATTTACCATGGAAATAGAGGACAACAACAACATCTATATCCTCATCTCTATTAAAATGATTTCTCATTATCACATCAAGTATATTAGAATATGTTATGAAACCAGCTCAAGAAAAGATAGAAAAGATAGATCAACGACTTAGAATTCAGCCTCTTCGAGGGGGC
>APFE031304159.1:68876-108579 GCA_000404065.3 Pinus taeda | reverse complement strand
AAACCATTTAATAAACACAACTCCAAATTTACAACTTAAATTAAAGTTGTTTATAAAACTTTTCCTAGGTCCTACATTGCTAATCCATTTAATAAAGACCACTGCAATTTTTTATTCTGAAATTAAATTGAGTAATTTTTCCCAAACATTCAGGCAAGAATATTAAGGTTTGAAAGTTTTCATCATTAACAATTTTTAACCGATTCAAAATTAAACTATAATATATTCTAAATTAATAAATTTATTTTTAAATCTTAAAATATCCAGGTTTTTTTTTCTATATCTTTCGGAAGCTTGAGACAACATGATATGATATGGAAAATATATGCCACGTGCTTATTAACGCATAATATTGAGGTAAATCTAGTATTAAATGCCGCCATAGAAGCCGTTGTGTAGATGTCATTCTCGTTTGGATTTTATTGTATTTGTGAAGATTATTATTTATTTCTATATAATATGAAAAATAAAATAATAATCTTTCACGCAATAACATAACATCAATATATATATATAATATAATATATATATAATATATATATAATTTAGTTGTGGGTGGATAGTGTTAGATGTTAAAAAAATTCAACTAATAAATAAAAATTAAAGTTTTCTAAAGAAAAAAAAATTAACTGTTATTATATTTATAAAAAAACCCAGTTACATAAATGTATATCCATCTTGATAATTCAACCAAACCAAACCGGTAAGTAAAATTTACCTAGAGATTTACAACTTATCGTTCATCACAATTCAAAAACAAAACAGCATTTTCAAGTGATATATATATCTTGCCACCTAAAATGTCCATAAAAGTTTCAGGAAAAACGTCATTAAAAAAAAAAACATAAAACACACCCCAAAAAGAACCATCAGCTACTAATGTTGATTTGTTTGTCTTTCTTCTAGCCTATTGCCTTCGGTGGTGGTACACTAGAACATGAGGCTTTCTAGGTCTTGCAGTCCCTCTTTTGAAAGACCATCTGCAACCTAATTAGTTTCCTTGAAAATATGTGTTATAATATCATTCCCAAAAAGACTAAGTAAAGCATTGATGTGGTCCCTCCACGGCGGTAGAAAGTCAAAACTTGTAACTCTCTTGAAACCATCAATAATGGTCTGTGAATTTCCTAAAATATGAATGATTTGTATACTAGGATATGAAATTGACTTTCATTCATGCCAATTCTTATCAAAAAAGGCTTATTGTTAATAAAATTTGGTAATACATCAAATCTAGGTCCTTCATCTCCAACACGAAGGTCAACTCCCTCTTAAACTAAAACAAGGCTTCCTAAGGAAGCCTTGACTGGTCCCTTTGACACATGAGTCTTTATGCTTCTGTTAGAATCATATATGATCAACCTTGATACATCAATACAAGTCGTAGGTACAATTAATCTATAATTAAAAAACTCATTCATGACCCTCAAAGCCTTAAGGTTGTCCTATGTACACTTCTTCCTTAATTTCTTCATCAAGAAAATGGCCTTTACATCCATTTAATGTAACCTTCAATAGAAATCATAAAGATAATAATTTTACATAAGTGTACCTAAAAATTTGGAGCAAATATCTCAACATATTCTTTTCCCTCTTCTTGTGAGAATTTTCATGAATATTGCTTTGTACTTCTCTACGTTCCCATCTCCTTGCATATCCCTTAGGAAGTCACCATTGTCTTCCCTTCAAGTCTTAACACAATTTTCATATACATATATCTTCCAAACTTGTCAGTCTCACAAACTACTTCCTCTAAACTGGAAGCTATTCTGGTCATCTGGCATGGTATTATTTCTCTATATTGAGCACAAATTTCTTTTGTTGAGAGAATCATCTTTCCATAAATGTTGCTTCATTCTTTCTGATGCTTCCACCTACTACCAGAGTCTTAATATCCTTTCATAATGTTCATGCAAACATCATCAAGAAGACATAGAAGAACGATTGTAACCAAGCAAAACACATAAACACAAAAAATCAACTATTAGTAAAACACTAACAATAGTAATCAAGCAAGAGAGATATAAGATACTTATATTTTGAGGATAGAGGGGAATTTTTCAGCTCCCTCTTGATCCTTTCCATCTTGCACAAATCATCCTTATCATCAATTATTTTCCTTCATTGCATGATGTTATTACTTTGCATGAGTTGGGGTTTCTTCATCTAGTGGAATCATCTCTTTCAATATTTTGGTTCTAGGATTTTGTCCACAAACCTTAGGTCTTTCTAAATGATATCTTTCAATATTACCTAAGATTCAAAAACCCTAGGACTATCATATCTTCCAAGAAGGTCTTGTAGCACATGAGATATGACTCTTCTTTTCAAATCCTTCTTTCTTGATACAAATCAGGCAAATCGAAACTTTGCCATATACTAAATGGCTAAAGGAATTTTGATGTCAACAACATATCTTAGCCAATACAATCGTGATTAGCACAATGCAAGGCATCTTTTGATAAAAGCTCTTGCTCATTTTTTTTTACAGTGGTATAATATATGAGATCGGTATCTCTACTCTTTCAACACATACTCAAAAGTATGTTGTTGTGTGTCATGATTGATAAGTAGTAACCTTGCAACATTTTCCTACAATACATGAGCATTTCAATACATACCCATCAAGTCATTGAATAATGTAGATGGGTAGACCATTAAACCATCATGTGGTCTCATGCTTGTGTATATGTGAAGATGTTGTTATCAGTGAATCAAGGAATACAAAATAAGCTTCTTTGTTGATTAGAATCATGTCAACAAAATATGTTTCAATGGCTTTCTCATAAGTCTTTTAAAGAAAACTTATTTCATCAAATGAACAATCTTCAAAAGGTCCTTCACATTTATTGAAGATACTTCAACCTTATGAAATTTGTTATATTAATCAAAAACTCCTTGTCTTGTATGGTTGATAATGGACGTCATGTGAACAGTCTTTTAAATTTGTCAAAATAGGCTTGAACTTGAACCTTTGTCTAAGCTCTGAATCAATATTGCATATGAGATCTAACTCATGCAACATAGTTGTTAATGAGATTCCTTGAATCAGTTTTGACCTTATTAATATCTCCAATAATTTTTACAAGATAAGAGTGTGACTTCTTGACTTTATTTTTCCATGAGGTTCATTTGTCTAACCACAGGATTAAGGAAAAATTTATTCCAACACTGCACCACTCTTGGATGCATATCATAAGATTATCAAACTTTAGAAGAAATAGGCATCCTCTTCTAAGTGAGTGCATCTTTTATATCAAAGGAAATGTCCTACTAGTTTCAACTTACATGATCCTTCAGGAAGTCTAATATTCTCAACACTTAGTTGTCCTTGTAATCCAAATTCAAGGTTTAACTTCGAATCTCTAGATGACTTTCATACTAAAAATCAATATCTACCAACATTTTACACAAGCACAATTGAAGATCTGAAGGAAATAGTCCAAACAATTTTTGTCACAATCCTTTGATCTGAATAAGGAGAAGGTCAAGCCTTACTTCATTAATCTTCAAAAATTTGACATCAGACTTTTCAATCATTCCTATACTTGGTCTTCATTGGCAAATCTATTTAGCAAATGATCATTTCCTCTAGATGAAGATTGTTGCCAAAAACAAAACCATTGTGATTAAACGATGATACATAAAACTCAAACTTCTTATTGCTTCCCTAGCCTCTTTATAGGTTTGTATTATGAGGCCTCATAATCTTCATTTAACATCTCATCAATGTAATGTGCTTTGCACAGAAACCTCATGCAACCGAGTCCTTCAAATTATGAATTAAACAATACGCCTTGTTGATGTAGCTTTCACCAATCCTAGTAGCCAGAACAGATCTTCAGAGAGAGATAAGCATGAGCTAAGCCTCCGACGATCTAAGATTAAAACAAACTTTAGTAGAGTTCATGCACAAAAGACTACTTAGTTGGCTTTACCTTAGACAAAGATATTTCATATTGCTACTGTTTGAGACTCCTCGGCTTTTGATGCTCAAAATGATGCTCTTTATTCAAATTCTACTAGGCCTATGGCCTAGTACTAAAGTTCCTCGACCTTCCTAAGGTTTCTTGGCCTACTCCAACATGCCCTAAGGCCTTCTTGATACTATGTAATGATTTTTTAGGTCTCCTTAGCCTACTAAAGCAGAATAAGGCTTTTTCAGCCTATCTTCAACATAAATTAAGGGTTTCAACCCTCTCCACAGATTAAGTAACTTCGACCTTCTCTTTCTTTTAGTATACATCAGACTTTATGGATTTTCATTTAATCCTTTATACTCCTCCATGGATGCTCTTTAACCTAAGCTCTGATACCATGTTGATTTTTCATAAGTATTCTAGCTAATAATTACTTCTAAATATTTTCCTTAAATCTTCTTGTTTTCACATTCATCATTAAGAAATTGCATTGAATATCTTCAACAGTGGAACAAAATTGATAGTAGGGTCATAAAGAGACAACTATACAAGAAACATAAACATTTTACCGTAGGAAAACCCATCAACCTTTTCCTTAGAGAAATTATTCATTTCAACAAGAGATACATCTAATCTTTTCAGTCAAAAACAAGGTCAAACTGACCATAAACAAATCAATTCAAGCTTGGTCAAACAAAGTAAAATAGTCTCACAAATTCGGTCTTCCCAGAAAAGATCCATTCTGCTAAGGTTCAGTCTGCCAAATAAACTTGTAGACCTCAAGTGTGCCTTAAATTAATTCGTCTACCTTAGAGAAACTTTTTTGCCTCATATCTACCTTAGAAGACTCCTGATTAATTTTCTTATGAGAATAAAGAATCAGAGGATGTTATGTTGATCTGAATTGCTTCAGCAATGAGGGAAGTCAAATGGAAATTTATAGTGAGTTGATTGCCCAAAGAGGTATGTCTATATACTGAGATGATTAAACTTTTGGAGGTGGCTGACTTGATCTCTAAGGCAAAAAATAATTTTGAAAAATTGAATTTCCTTCTTTTGAATCCAACTTGGAGTGCTTATTCATCATCACCTTTTCTCATATATTTTGAGGCCTAAATATGAATTATGAAGGTCGACTATAATTACAAAATTCAACAAAGATACCTCTAATTATTTACCTTTCTTTAACTTTTTCCTAATTTTATGTCATTCCTTTGATATAAGAAAGTGTGTTCTTATTCACTTCACTAATTAATGCATAAATTATCAATCTCAACCTATATCCCGTAAGACGACTTTTTTGAATCGATATTCATTATAGCTAAGTGACTAACCTCGAAAAATTATAGTTGAAAACATTACCCAAGTGACTAAACTCTTTCTCTACATGATCACCATCTGAAACCTTGATTGTTCAAGTCACCAATGTATTAATGACCCCAAGATTTTAAGCAAGATGGCAAGAGACTCAACATTGAGATACTTGTCAGTATCCCTCCATCTTTTGATATACTTATGTGATAATGAACCATCATTTTTCTTAGAGATGAGGAAATCAAGGAACAAGATGTTATTGTCCTCTATTTCCATGGTAAATTTAGTGCTCTCTACTTTCCTATTCAAATGGTATTTGAAATTATCAAGGCTTTCTATACGATGAGGCTAGATTAAGTTTCATCTATGAATTCTTTTTAGAGCTTGGATCTAAGAGGATGGATTTCAATAGATTTTTTTTCAAACTAGTCCATGTACAGGCCCCACTGCTACCCCTTGTTCTCATAAATATTACACTGGAAGCTAAAATATGTTGATTTGAAGCATTATTTAACCATGGTTTCAATTTCTTCATCTATGATATACTTGATAGCATTGGTGGCATTTATTATTAGAAATTTGGTAAAGAGAGACCATATTTAAACTAAACTAGAAGATATTGATTATTTTAAAAATTATTTTATTATTTCATTGATCACTTGAAAATATTCTTGGACATAGGAGTTGTGTTATAAGAAACCAAATTCTAGGTTATTAGTAAAGATATTTCACCAATCTATATATGGGAGAGTCATTAGTATTAACTATGGGTCTTAGCAAAAATTATTGTTGTGAATTTAGGCAACCAATATATTCATGGAACTACAAAAGCTTTTGATATTAGTTTGGCCTTTAAGGCATCATCAAGACAATGGTTCTTTATAATAACAATCACCTCCTTCAAGATTTTTTATTAACATCTTTATCAAGTTTTATGTAACTCTCATTGGTAAATGGTTTGACATCTTTTCTTCATAATTTTTATGTTCATGATTACATTGGTGTTGCCTTTCTTAAGTTTTATTACCATTATTTCTTTATTCTTCCTCAAATTTTTCAATGTTATGGCTTTATTCCTATAAATATTTTTCTTTCATGGTTTGGTGATCAGATCAATGTTAAGATACATATTAGTATGCATCTTCTTTTGATATTCTTGATGTGATATCGAACATTGAATTTGGCATTGGAATAGGGAACAACAATAACATCCCATTCCTTGATATCCTCAACTCTAAGAAAAATAGCAATATTGATTTTTACCAAAATTTTAGTGAACTTTGATGTAAATATTATCAAGGATACCACATATGAGGAAATCATAACCCTATTTAGAGTATGCCTTGACTTTTAACGTATTTCAACTTCCACGATAAGATCTATGAGCAAATCAAAGTTGTAGCAATGGGATTAGCACTACCAACTATGGTTGTATATTTATACATGGAATGGTTTGAACAGAAATATATTGAAACACATTCTCTTGCATGCAAGCTCTAGAAAATATTTATAGATGATACCGACATAATCTAGCCTCATGGAAGATAAACAAGGAGCATTACATTTAACATGGAAATAGAGGATAACAACAACATCCCATTCCTTGATATCCTAATCTCTAAGAAAAAATATGACTCCTTATCAATATGCATATTGATGGGTATCTCCATTTTAAATCTCATCACCTTCATGCTCAAAATCTTGGGGTCATGAATAGATAG
The DNA here is from genome assembly GCA_000404065.3 of Pinus taeda. NCBI lineage: Eukaryota > Viridiplantae > Streptophyta > Pinopsida > Pinales > Pinaceae > Pinus > Pinus taeda. The sequence continues at coordinate 101,624 of APFE031304159.1, read as the reverse complement.
GTGACTAGAGTAATCAAGGTTTTAGATGATGATCATGTAGAGAAGAAGCTTCATCACTTGGTTGATATTTTTAGAAACAATGATTATAAAGAATATCAATTCAAAAATGTTTATAATGAATATAAAGAATAAGGGATAGAGATGGACACCATATCATTTGTGAACCAATTGGTGAAATGAAAAAAAATCATGCCATTATATCAAAGAAATGATATACAAAATTATAATTAAAAAGAATGACATACAAAATCATAATTTTAAAAAGTGGTGGTAATATTAGAGTTACTTTGCTTCCATGACACTTTGAAAGGCATGCTAGATTGTGTGAAAGATACTAGTGAACCAAAACATCATAAATGTATCTACACTAGTGATAAACAAACATTATCTTGGTGAGATAGGAAAATACTTAAAAAACACAAATAGTTATAAATAATAACTTGGTTAAGAAATATACATTAAGTAAACATTTTTGAAAATACATAGAAATATTAAATTATTAAAATTATTTAAATATTAATATTAAAATGAATTTTTTAAAATAATATTTAAATTGCAATTTCAAAAATATATAAATTTATTATTTTAAATTAAAAAATATAATAATAATTAATTATAAATAAAATTTGTATAGTAATTACACTAAATTATTAATTATGAATTAAGAGGTTTATTAAGATTTTAACTTAACATTTTTTCGTTCTCGATTAAACATAAGTTAAATTAAGTTTTCCATTTTATTGAAAATTAAAAATATAAAAAATAAAATATTTTAAATATAAAATATTATAATGAATTTTTTAATATAAAATAAATTAACAATAATATTAAATTTCAATATTTAAGAAAATAAATTTGTTTATTTAATTAATTATAAAAATAATAATTAATTATAAAATAAATTTGTACTTATAAAATATAAGTAATTACACTAAATATTTATTTGAATTAAAAGGTTATTAATATTTTAACTTAACATCCTTCAGTTCTGGATTGAAAACATCAATCCACAGTTAAATTCAGTTTTCCATCTTAATGAAAAACAAAAAAAAACAAAAACTTACCTTACTCATCCATTTAATAAATACAACTTAAAATAATTTTACAATTTTTATTCTGAATTTTTCCCTTTATCTATTGAAACAAAATAATTGAAATCTCATTAACCTTTTTATCAAAGTTGACGGTGTTTTATCCGTCATATTATTTAGAGCAATTCGTTTTGTTAGTTAAATTGTTTGAACCAAATTGATATTTGAAGAGGTCGGACTGAAGCTAATGGGTGGGATATTTGAAGAGGTCGGACTGAAGCTAATGGGTGGGATATTTGAAGAGGTCAAATATGACAAGGATCGTCGACATCTATAAGGATGAGATTAAGTGTGGATGCGAGGGTATTTTATATTTCACAAAATATGAAAATGAAGTTTGTTAATTGGGTTTATTTAGGGTGATTGTCAAGATTGGTGCGAATTGTTGATTTTTTTTTTTTTATTTTTATAATATAAAGTGATATGATAAAATTTGATGTAATAGATAATAAAATTAAATTTGATGTAATTGTTTCCAAACTTGTAAAAATGAATAAGTCCAAATATTTTCCAAAACTAATATTCATAAAAATATAAAATAAAATTTTATATGTAAATAGCTTTTTGTCTTACAAATTAAGTTATTAAATGAGTTGTTATATTTATCTAAATTACAAATTCCATATATATAACATGAGTAAAATAAAGTAATAATCAGCTTTGTTCACACTCATTAAATATACACAGATTCTCCCATCAACATAAACATACCTGTATATATTCATATTTAATAGCTTGACCGCAATGAGATTGTTGCAATGAAATAACTGTAATGAAATTGTTGCAATGAAATGAGTTGTTATATGGTTGAGATGTTCAACTTTTAACTCATCAACAATAGACTCCCTTCGTGTGAGTGCTTAGGTAACGGAAACCTGTGAAGAGGTCTTGCTTCAAGGGTGTTTTTGTCTATTGCTAAACTTAATATCGATAGTAGATTTGGGAAATATTTTGAACTCTGATGTGAGTGTTTAGGTAACGGGAAACCTGTGAAGAGGTCTTGCTTCAAGGGTGTTTTTGTCTATTGCTAAACTTAATATCGATAGTAGATTTGGGAAATATTTTGAAATCTGATGGTCATAAGAGATTTCAAACAAGAGGGGTCAAACAATTGACTTTTCTCTTAATTACCAGAGTCTCAGATATTCCTTGAATCTGTAATCTACATAAGGATGTCACTGAATTAGTAAATAATTCCTAATTTTAGTTTGTTTATGTTTTATGTATTTTTAATATATTTTGATCGGTGTGGTTGGAAATTTGGTAGAAATGTGTTAAAGTTACAAGTTTGAGTTGTGTAATCTGCATAGACCAAGGGTGTTTTTGTCTATTGCTAAACTTATTTCGATAGTAGATTTGGGAAATATTTTGAAATCTGATGGTCGGAAGAGATTTCAAACAAGAGGGGTCAAACAATTGACTTTTCTCTTAACTATCAGAGTCTGAGATATTCCTTGAATCTGCAATCTACACAAGGATGTCACTCAATTAGTAAATAATTCCTAATTTTAGTTTGTTTATGTTTTAGGTATTTTTAATATATATTGATCAGCGTGGTTGGAAATTTGCTTGAAATTTGTTAAAATTACAAGTTTGAGTTGTGTAATCTGCATAATCTAATTGATGGCACTAAATTCATTTATATAGTTAAAACCAATTTTAAAAAATCAAAGATCACAATCTACACACATTAGCCCAACACTGTGTAGATCTCCACAAATTTGCAATAAACACTACACACCTAGATTGGAAAATACTTTTCAAATTCTAACATTTGAATTATGCAAATTTCATACTTCAAACTTGTGATTCCAACAAATTGTGGTTGGATTGTTTTGTTTTTCAATCAACCTTATTATTCTAGTAAAATATAATTTATATATCTATTTTTAGTGGCATTTTTAATATTTTTTTCTATTTCCATCTCTAATATGGGGGAGAGGGAAACCCTTACATAATCTTTTTTAAATTAACCTATTTGGATATGATTTATATATTCATTTTTTCATGATATTTTTAATATTTTTTATTTCCATCTCTAATATGTAGAAACGAGAAAATTGTTATAAACTTGTAAATAACAAAAATAATAAAGAAGCAAGTTCAGCCTTGGTTTAAGAACTTGATATTTGAGGTATTCTTATGTGTCTTTTTAATCTAAAACATGGTTATGCATTTATAAGGAAGGCGTTCATGTAGATGGATATCTGTTTGTGAACCTAGAAAAGCTAGTTTCCTCAAATTGTAACTGGTCATTATTTAGATATTTGAATTCATTGTAATTTTAAGAAAAAAATCAGTCAAACTCAAAATAACTCTTAGTAAGAGAGATGGAAGATATTGTGATCTTAATAGCTCAATCTAACTTAAGAGCATTAGGTAGAAATGAGTCCTTTCTTCTTTATAAATGAGTCCTTTTCTCTTTATACTTTATCATTGTATTAGGTTTTTTTTTTTATATATTAACATAAGCATCATTCATGTCCATGTACCTTATTCAAGTTGTTAGGTATCTGTTATGTTCATTCCATGACTAGCCCCACATGTTATACATTGTGTCAAGTGCATCAGGGGGTCACAAGGGGGGTTCGAACCCAATAATGGTTGGGCAGACCCAAAAATTGTAGGTGTACTTACCCATGGTTTTTGGCATGATTGTTTTCTGCCCACGATATTTTGTAGATCTAGCCAAGGGAACTACGATTATGTTCTAATCCAGGGTTAGTGTATTGGGGTTTATGAATGCTTCGGCATGTATATATATGTCTTGTAACATTGAAAGGAATAGAATGAATAATCAATCTGGTAGTCATAGTTTTAGGATCCAAGGGAAAATCTATGTGTATATTTGTTTTATGTTCTCGCCATTGTATATTTTTTATGTTTTAAGAATTTGTTTGTAGGTAATTTTTGTATAGGGTTAAAACCTACACAAACAAAATCTTTTACCTTATTGTAAAGTTTCACTAGGTTACTAAGACAATGACTAACATGGCAAGAGTCACCATTGTCACTTTAGCAGCTACTCCCCTCATTTAGTGATGGATACATTCCAACACTATGGAAGCTTCCCTAGTAGATCTTAGGGATATAATGACCACTGAAACAAATTCAAGAGCCCCTTAAGGCTCCTATTTCTATCATTGCCATTAAAAATGATTAAACAACTAGGGCTTATAGTGTATTTGAACGTAATTTCTAAGTTTTAGTTCAAAGGGTCTTATACTTGTTCTAATGGATTAGGTCATCCAATATGAGCTCAAGGTCCCTAATCACATGCAATTAAGAAATTGTAGCAAATTAGCTTGTAGGATAGAAAATTGTAGCAATACACCAATTTACAATAGCAACAATAAATAGCCTCAAGACCTATGATAATGAAGTGAAAAATGAAGGAATGCAATGAGAGTAAAATAGAAATTGAATTGCAACATTTTTTTTACAATAAAAAAATATATAACAACACTAAACACCCTCAGATGTCAGCCCCAGAAAAGGCTAAAAAAACATTACACTTGACACTTGGTATTTCATAATATATTCCAAAACACCTTCTAACCTTGGGACTAAGACTGCGACCTATTTAATGTTGAAAATGAAATGTTTTGTTGTAATTTAACCCTAAGATACCCTAAAACAATGAAAGAAATAATAATTGTCACAAGTGAGAAGGCCAGTTTCTTTCTTTACCTATAGCATATGAATCAATGATCAACACACTTGAAAAGCAAATGGAGTGGATGTAGGTTCGAAGACTAAGGGAGACATTACTTGTGTCCCTTGGAAATTTTCAAGGATCTACAAAATACCCTTAAATAATGGAGGGAGCTTCACGATGGATTCACTTAATGAATCTTTGCCATATCACGTGCATTCGTGGAATACTAAACAATACCCTTAATTTGACTACATACTGGAAAATACCTCTAAAAATCACATTGTTTAACCCCCTACCAATATGAACCCATCACACCTTCCCAATTTTAAAAAACTCTACTTTCACTAGATATTGTAGGTATCCATTTTTTCATTAACATTTTTTATACCCCTTTATATTTTTCATTAACTTTGAGCTCCAATTTTTATTTCTACCAATATAAAAAAACTCTTTACCCCCTATTATATCCTCAATATATTATGTCATTTTTTTCTCAACATATATCTCCCTTTATGAGCGCACATGGTATGCTATTGCTCCTCCAATGAAGCCCCAGTGGGGAGCTTCCAAATAGGTCAACTCGAAGAATTCGATGAAAATAGTGTCTAAGTAAGATAATGAGATAAAAATATCAGCAATTACTTTGGTGAATACTTAATAACCATTATCCATCAACATAAACAAGATAAAGAGGAATAAATTACTAAATATAGCATGCATTCATCAAAGCTCACCAATAATCATCCAAGAAAAGAGAACCATCTACATTAACAAGTCCTCCTTAAGAGGCCAATCTACTTAGACATCCATATTGTATAATACAAGACAAGAGAAGTCTACATAATGTGAATATATCCAAATGAGGTAGTGCTTCTTCTATAAATAGAAGGAAACCAGGTTCTATCATCCACAAAAGGCTAAAATCAAGAAAAAGCCCTAAAATGCAATAAATCCATAGAGGTTAAATCTATATTATCCACTTAATAATTACTAATAATTAAATTAAAAGTCTAGAAACACTATTCCAAAATAGACTAATTATTAACCAAAAAAAATGTAATATCATAATAATATATATTTTTGCCAATAAGTTTCCCCACCCTACCTCATATAATAATATTAAATTTTTGTCATAACTTCTTCACCTCTACTCTCCTATATCATATCGAATATTAAGAAAAACCTATTGGAAAAATGTAATAATATTATATGAGAATAAAACAAGAGAAATTATTGGAAAAATATATGTTGTATATATTATAATATTAAATTAATATATATAGTAATATAATAATAATAATAAATGTTACATTTTTACCTATAATTCTTTTCAACTCACCCTCCTAATAAATATATATACATATATACGATGAGAGGCATATGGGTCTATGAGTTAATTATATAATACAAGGAATACATTATAATAAATCTAAATTATCATGATAACTGATGCTAGAAATTTTTGAGGTTTACTTTAAAATGTAACATATGGTAGTTATTCTTTAATTTTAATATATTATTTTGATGTTGAAAAATGGTCCATAACTTAATCTTTAGTGTAGAGTTGATGCAATTTTATTACATGATGAAGTAGCATCTCTCACTTAAGTCATTATTCAAAGTGATAGTTGACGTAGCCATTGGTGATGTAATGAAAAAATTGTAATGTAAAAGGTATTGATATTGTAATGCTTTTAGTGTAAGGAGAAACTGTAATTCTTTTAGTGTAAGGAGAATATAGAGTGTATTTTAGATGGTAAGTAGTATTTTATGAATTTATGTAATGGTTATGGATAAAGTTGTAGATATTGAGTATGATGAAATTAATATATTTTAACGTTAGAATTCACTCATCTAACAATGATTTTAGCAAAATAAAATTTGATTTTAGACTCCGAATATTATGGGCATATGCTTAGTACCAAGGAGTAATGATTGTTTTGGTGATGTTGTATAGCATTTGAAATATTACAAGTGTAATTAAGTTTAAATTATGTAAATGGCTATATGTTTATAATTTTTTCTCAACACATGCATACCCTATGTTGGGTCTACTTGAGATGTAAAATCTCTTTTTAGGCATGTACTTACTTGTATTTGCTGTAAGATTTGTTATTTAAGCATGTTTGTTACAACACAATAGTGCATGATTTTGTGGAAATTAACCATTTGCATATGGGTGTGATAGGGGTACCTACATGCTAGCTTGATGATTGGATTAAAGGAAATGCTTCTTCAATATGTGGAAAAAGCATAAAGTAACCTCATAAGGTCAGATGATTGGGAGAAAGTCAATAATCTATTTATTCAAAAAGGTTTCTTAGAAAAATAGTAAGTATGGCATATGACACCTATGTATCTTGCTAGATGGTCTCCTTTTTTTATAAGGACATTTATGTTGTGTTATTATAGGTACAAATTGATGAAGTCCATAATGAAGAAAACCCTGCAAGTGTGTACTATAAGTCAAAAATATTTAACTATCCCCATCATGATAGTTAGTGGTCACCCAAAATCACATGTTATTTGAAAGGTTTGTTGGGTTGTGTTATATTCTTTCCACAACTAGCCCACGTAGTTAATTGGGGGGTTAGAAGGGGGGTGGAGCCCCCCCTTCGTTGCACCGATTGCATAGAGGGGGGAGTCACAGGGGGTTTGAGGGGTGCAGGTAACCCCACTCTATCGGGTCCAAGGCAGTGCCCCAGAAAATTTTGGTTTTGGACCCTATATTAGGTTGGGTGGACCTACCTATGTTTTTGTGCATGTTTTTAGCACATAGTTTTGGACGCGATGGTTTTCGGTCCATGGTATTCTATGCTTCGGCATGTATAAATATCTATTGTAACATTGAAAGGGACATAATGAAAAATCAAGCTAGTTGTCCTGGTTTTGGGATCCATCATGATAGTTAGTGGTCACCCAAAATCACATGTTATTTGAAAGGTTTACAATACTCTAAGAACCACTTTGTACTACGCATGGTTTGAGGTTAGCCAAAACCTCTTATTAATGTGTATGGCTCATGGTTATCCAAAACCACTTGTAATGGTTAAGGGTAGTGTTGGGTATGTGTTATATTCTTTCCACGACTAGAAACATGAATTGTACGTTGCGCCAAGCGATAGTCCCCTCTTTCGAGCAGTTTGTAGAGGGGAGGTAGCCCCTAGCACAGGGTTTGGGGGGCGCCTTGGGAATTATTTTTTATGTGGACCCAATAATAGTTGGACGGACCCAAGCATGGGGGCGGACCCAAAATATGGTGGGTAGACCTACCCATGGTTTTGTGCATGAGTTTTGCACATGGTTTTGGGCCTGATGGTTTTCTGCTTATGGTATTTTGTATATCTGGTCAAGGGAACTACGATTATGTTCTAATCTAGGGTTAATGAATTGGGGTTTATTAATGCTTCGGAATGTCTATATATGTATTATAACATTGAAAGGAAAATAATGAAAAATCAATCCAGTTGTCCTGTTTTTGGATCAAGGGGAAAATATCTATGTATATTTGTTTTATGTTCTTGCCATTATATTTTTTTTTTGTTTTAAGGATTCATTTGCAGGTAATTTGTGTACAGGGTTAAAACCTACATTTGGTATCATAGTTGTTTCGGCTTCAAGGGGATGTCTTTGCTACTGAGGGGTTTTGGTCAGGCCTATGATATACCTTGTTATAGTGGGAGATATGTGGGATCGATTCTTGCAGTGAAAGGAGATGGAAAACAGGGAAAGATAGAGATCGAAAAATTAAATGGACAAATTTTTGAGTTGTGGAAGTTCAAGATGGAGAATATGTTGGTGGATAGAGATCAACGCATTGTTGTAGATCTAAGTATGCCACCAATAGGAATGTCAACAGAATATTGGGTGAAGTTATATCAGAAGGTGAAGAGCACAATACGATTGTGTCTCTCAGATTCAGTATTGTTGAATGTATCAGGGGAAGCTACAGTGAAAGCTTTGTGGGACAAGTTAGGGACTTTGTCTCAATCTAAGTCTCTGGTGAACAAAATTGTTCCTATGGAAAAGGTTATATAACATGAAGATAAAAAATGGAGACTCGGTGACAGAGCATCTGAATGCCTTTAATACTTTGGTAAGCCAGCTTTTATCTATTGATATTAAAATTTTAAACGAAGATAAGTGCATCAATAGATTGTCTTCGCTACCAGACCCATGGGATAGCCTGGTTGTTGTTATAGGTAGAAATTCAACTACCTTCAAGTTTGATTAAATAGTCGCAATATTGTTGTCATAGGAGATGAGAAGGAAAAACATGGAGAGCCAAAATGGGGATGTCTTGTCTGTAAGAGGACAGTCCTAAAACATAAATAAAAAAAGGTCCTCAAGTGGGAGACCTAAATCTAGAGGGAGATCTAAATCTTCAAGAAAACCTGTAAAGGTGTGCTGGAAATGCATAAAATAAGGGCACTACAAAAGGGACTCTAGATCTAAAAATATTGAGAAAGGAAATGGATTTGATGATTCTCCTTCTGTAGAGGTGAAAACCACCTTAGATGAAGGTGGGGATGTGTACTTTTCTTCTTCTTCAAGTATACATGTAGATCACAAGGTATGGTTGATTGACTCAGGCACATACTTTCACTTCACTCCCCATAGGGAGTGGTTTTGCAAGTATGAGAAATATGATGGTGGTGATGTCTTCCTAGGGGATGATAGGAAGGCCATAATCATAGAACACCAAAAAGTCAAGTTGAAGGTTCAAGGTGGAAGGATTAGAACACTTTCGTGTGTTATACATATTCTTGCATTGGCTAGAAATATAATTTTTGTAAGAAAGATGGATGATGCAAGTGTAAAAATAATGTTCGAGAAAGATACCTACAAGATGGTTCGAGGAGCTCTGGTATTGATGTAGGGAGTTCAGATTGGAACCCTGTACAATCTTCTAGGTATCACTTTTATTTATGGGTGCAATAGTTCTATGGTTCCTAAAAGTGGAGCAAAAAATCTAGTGGTCTTTGGAGAGAAGACTGTGTTGTGGAATCAAAGACTTGGACATATTGGAGAGAAGGGTCTTTGAATACTACATGGTAATGGTATTTTAGAAGGCATTTCTAATTTCTCTCTGGATTTCAATTTTTGTGAACATTGTGTATATGGAAAGCAGAATCGGGTGAGTTTCCCCTCTGCTACTAAGAGGGCAAAAGGGATATTAGATCTTGTGCATAGTGATGTGTTTGGACCTGTTTCAGTTCCATCTCTAGGTAAATATGTGTACTATGTATCATTTATAGATGACTTCTTGAGGAACACATGGATATATTTCCTCAGGAATAAATTTGAAGTCTTTGATGGGTTAAAATAATTTAAGGCTCTGGTGGAAAATTAGATAGAGAATAAGATCAAGCTTTAGAGAATAGATAATGGTGGAGAGTTATGCAAGAAGGAATTTGAAGAGTTTTGTAAGTAGTGTGGTATAGAACAGCAGAAGAATACTCCATACACACCTATGAAAAATGGAGTTGCAGAAAGAATGAACAAGACTTTGATAGAAAAGGCAAGAAGCATGCTTAGTGGTGTCGGGTTAGGATAGGAATTCTGGGCAGAGGTAGTGGAGACTGCATGTTACCTATTTAACATATCACCTTCATCAGCGTTGGAGGATAAGACTCCACATGAGGTATGGAATGGTAAGAAACCCTCTCTCACACATCTCAAAGTATTTGGATGTGATGCATATGTACATGTTCCAAAGGAGAAAATAACAAAGTTGGATAGTAAATTTGAAAGGTTCATCTTTATTGGGTATAAGGATGGTTTAAAAGGTTATAAGCTTTGGAACTCATAAACAAATAAATTTGTGTACAACCAAGATGTGGTGTTTAGGGAGGTGAAAGATGTTTTTAAACATGAAGTCCTACCAAAGGAACCTGAAAATATAGAGTTTGAACTGAAGGAGGAGAAATTAGACTCTACAACGGAATAGGAATCAAAAGAGGAAGATCCACAGACTCAAGTTTGAGAAGATTAGTTTGAGAGAGAAGGCAACCAAAGAGTGTAACAACCCTGAGTTAAAATTTCATGTAATAAATTTAATAAAGGAAAAAATAAGATTAAGGTCATGGGACACGTATTCCAAGTTGAATGTTGGGCAAAACATCCTAGTGGGTGTTCATTTTGGTTTATTATGGCTAAGGAAATTGGAAAAGGCATTGGAAAAGGCTTTGAAAAGGAAAAGAGGTATTAATTGGAATTTTATTTATAAAAATAAAGGAAACTAGGAGAAAATGGAGGTGAAAGGTCACATAATTGCATGAGGAAAATAGAAGGAAAAATAGAGAAAATTGAAAAAAATAGAGGCCTCAATAATAAATAGGCTTCTAAGGATCAGTTCACAGCTTTTGCTAGTTAACCTTTTATCAATTTTAGCTTGGAGCTCTCTCTATTCTCTCATACTCTTGCACACTTAGAGCATTCTTGGAGCACTCTAGCATTGGAGAGAGGAAATTAAAGGAAGGACAAGGAAGCAAAGGAAAGAAAGGGACAAGAAAAGAAAAGTTAGATCAAGAAACTTCAGTAGGAATACTTGCAGGTAAGAGATTTCATGTGTGATTTCCTATATGGTTTGTGAATTCATGGTACATGCATGTATGTATTTGGTTCTCTTGCTCTGATTGGCATGGGTTTTTCTAGGTGTGACAACGGTTTCATCCTTGCCTTGCCATTTCCGAATAGCCATGGTGTGATGGGTTTCTTTCATTTGGTTGAGATTTGGATTTCCATAAGGTTTTGGAACTGGATTAGGTGGTCTTAGGAAAATTCCCATAGGGCCTAGGAATCCCTTGACCGATTTTGGCAGGATTGCAGTAAAGCCTAAGGGTGGAGATAGGAAAATTCATCAAGGTATTAGTGAAAAATTTCTGAGGAATCCAAACTTGTTTTGGGCCTATTAATCCCATGACCTATTTTGGTGGGATTGTGGTAAAGCCTAAGGGTGGAGGTGGTTTAATCTCCTGGATGCCTTGGTTGTTTATGTATCAGTTTTCTTATGTGATCTCTTGACCGGTTTTGGCAAGATCGCGGGAGCATGAGGGTCGAGGTGGTTTAATCTCCAAGAAGCCCTAGTTTTTTTTGTCTTGAGTCCCATATTCATGGTTGGAATATGGAAAGAGGGTGATTAGTTGAAAGAAATATCTGGTTTAACCCAATCTATGGTTGGGTGGTATGTGGAAGTCCCTAACTTGGTTGGATTTTGCATATGTTAATAAGAGCTATTTTCCTATTGTATTTCATGAGTACTTGTACTTGTTATTATGTGGATTTGATGGTTGTTCTATCATGATTATTATTCTGGTTATATGTTGGTTATAAGAATTGTTTCATAACATGCTCTAACTATGGATCTTGGCATGTTTTGATTAGTTGATGAATGGTTATTGCATGCATGAGCTAAAAAAAGTTATGGCAGCTATTATGAGAGGACAGTAGACCTTCTTAATGATTCTCAGGTAAGTATTAGACCCCTATGTTCATATATTCATTCATGACCTATACATTGCATGTTCTCAATAGGTTTGACAAAGTGGTTGTCATGGTTAGGCCTAGTTAAGTCAAGTCTTTGATCAAGTTTGGTATGAATGGTTTTTTCCTAATGTTATTTATCATTTTGGAAAGTATCATTGAGTTATGGGAATTGGTCTAGAGGATGATCTGGAATTTAGGCTCAGAATTCGAGACCACTCCCTCTCAACTGAGGAATTTGGGTCATAATCACACCCTAGTAGGCTTATGCATGTGGTTGGAGGCCCTTAACTACTTTGTGGCCTTGTCATGCATGTGGTTGGGAGACCAAGTCAGTAAAAATGTATTCTAGCTCAAGGTTTAGGCATTGGAATTGGTTGTTTGGCTCCTGTTTCTCCTGTAGCTCCTTAGGAAGGTCAGTAAGGTTCAAATTTGTCGATTCCACTTCCTTAACTCTACATAGTAGATTTAGTCATGTCATAGTAGCCCTCAGCTCATGTTTACGCCTACAGGGCAGTGGAAGTGGGTAAATGTGGGAGGGGTGGTTACAGATTAGTATCAAAGTGGGTTTCATTCTCTTTGGGTGTTATCTGATACCAGATTGGTATCATAGTGGGTTTTGTTCTCTTTGGGTGTTATATGATACCAGATTGGTATCAGACTAGGTTATGTTCTCTTTGGGTGTTATCTGATACCATATTGGTATCAGAGCATGGTTCAAATACTTGGACTGAATGGGCAGAATGTGTTTTTCATGCATGCATGTCAATGTTTATATGGTTTTTATGCATGCATTTTCATGTTTATGGTTATCGCGCATGAGGTCATGGTTTGCAGTTGGTATTATCATGCATGATGTCAATATATTGATATGATTGTGTATATACATGTATTGTGCTAATCTGGATTGATTTTGCAAATGATGTAGCTTCCCCTAAACTTCACTGAGGTATTTTTTTAAGTGTGTATTTGGTTTATCTGACATGTTATGTTTGCAGGAAGAAGAGGATCAAATATGGCTAGCAAAATGGTGGATTACAGTTCACAAGTCTCTCCCTACATATCATATGAGAAGCTAAGAGAAGGGTACTCTCTAGACATAGAAGACACCTTGAGAATTCTAAAGGCAAAGATCAAAATTTGCAAGGCAGATAATGAAAAGATCATTCAGTCACAAGAAAGATTTGCCGAGGCATAAGAGAAACAAGCAGAGGTCAATGAAATTATTCTTCAAATTTTTTCAAACTTGCAGAGACAAGGGAAGCCATGGATCAGTTATGGATAGGAGAACAAGACTAATGGGGCATATGTCATCAAGTCTCATGGTGGGCACAGGTCTAATAGAGATGACACGACCATATTCTTGGATACACCTGATAGGAAAGGCAGTGGATATGGGTTCTACTCTAGTTTTGGTTCAGACATGTATCATGGTCATCATCACTATCATCCTTACAAGAGGATTGATAGAGGATATTATTTTTCGAATGAGTTCAAGAAATCCATGCCACCTACATTCAATGGAGACGTGAAGAATTCGGAGGATGCAAAGGCATGGTTACTTGGGATGAAGAAGTTCTTTGAGCTACATGATTACATAGAGAACATGAAGGTCGAGATAGTTGTTTTCAACCTCAAAGGAAAAGAATACATCTACTGGGAATATGTGAAGCATGTCAGAGACACCGGGATAGAGGAGATGATTTGGCATAAATTCAAGGGACTCTTGAGGAAGAAATAATTGTCTGAGTGGTACTACAATAGTAAGGCCAAGGAGTTCTATGAGTTTATGATGGGATCGATGAGAGACCAAGAGTACACGACTAAGTTCCTAGAGTTCTTGAGGTATGTGTCATATCTTAAGGATGAGAAGACAAAAGTTAAAATATTTATTAGTGGATTGTCATTAGCATTTAAGGATCAAATTGAGTATGATGAACCTCGGTCGCTAGAAGAATTCATTGGGAAGTTGAAGCACTATTATGAGAAATCAAAGTGTAATACCAAGTCTAAGAAATTTTGGAGAGGGAATGAAAGGCTAAAGGTAAATGGCCATCGAAGCAGGAAAGACCTCAAGAGGTAGGTGAGAAAGAGAATGTTGCTTCCTACAATAAATTTAATGCAGTTGAGAAGGGACATGGAAATTAGTCTAGAGAGCAGCAGAAGATAGCTAGTGGGCCTTTGTAGTGTTAGATATGTGGCAAGGATAATCGCAGGAAAGATTATATTTTGTATCAAGGTGGTAGGCCTCAAATCTACATTTGTTAGGAGGTGTATACAATTGGTGATGTTGGACAAAGCATTCCTCAGATCTATGCAACATTTGATAACGAGCAGGCAAATCACTGGGTATCCATTATTGTGATGGAAGGTAAGCTTTGTGATCGAGTTGTTTCTATTTTCATTGAACTTGGATCTAATTATAGTTATGTTAACCCAGATCTGGTGGATAAGTGTGGTATGAGAAAAGAAGTGCATGCAGAGTCTTCGTTGGTGCACCTGGCTACAGGTACTAAGAAAAGAGTTCATCATTGGGTAAGAGCTTGTGCATTTGAATTGAACAATATGCCTACATCTGAATGTGATTCCATTGGGATCATACAATATGCTTATGGGTATGGATTGGTTGTAGCTTCGTAGGGCTAAGGTGGATTGTTATGAAAAGGCTATTGAGTGCTTGGATGATGATGGAGAGAATAGAATCTTGCAATGTAAGAAGAAGCCTACATTGGTGAGAATGGTTAAAGTTATGCAGGCAAAGTGGAGTTGCAGGAAAGGGTATGTATTGTTCACATTGCATGTTTCTAGTGATAAAGGTAAGGATGTTGAGGATGCAGAATTCTTAAAGAGGTATCCGGTTTTGCAGTAGTTTTAGAATGTTGGTTACAATTGATTTTCGAGATCCATCCCATTCAAGTTGAATTTAAATCGATGTTCTCAACCTATGACTGAGGTTCATCATCATGATGAACCTCTGTCGTAGGTTCAGAACATCTATTTAAATTCAACTTGAATGGGATGGATCCAGAAAATCAATTGCAACCAATGAACAGACCCAGAAATCTTAAATCTGAAGTTTTAGGATGTATTTCTAGAAAATATTTTGGAGTTACTGCCTCACAGGGGAGTGGACTTTTCTGTTGAGGAAATGCTTGACAAGGGATACAGACTCTCTTAATCACTCTCTATCTCTATCTTAGCTCTATCTCAAGACTGCCTACTCTGACTTTTGTTTTTCCATGGCTTTAAAGCCAGATTGCGATGCTTGTTCATTTCAGCTTCTCGGCTTTCTGTCTCCCTGACCTCTGCCTGCTCAAATCCCTTTTTAGGCGTTAGCAATCATTTCTAAACACTCTCAACGATGGAGGCCACCTGTACTGTAATGGGACAGGTCATCGGCCCTTTGAAATCCTTCGGAATGCCAAAAATGATTGTTTTCTATTTACATAGAGAAGCGCTGCAAAATTGTGAAATTCTGCCAAAACACTGTTCATTTCGGACTTCAAAAGTCCTTAAATCCAGTCTATTTTCCTATCAGGTCCGCCCCTAATTGCTATTGCAAGTCACTTCGGCCTCGTTCCTTTGTATTTTTTTAAAATACGTTCAAACTGTGAAAACAATGTAAAAATGGCTCCCCCAGACTTGAAACAATATATTTTTCCATTCACGAACCCTTTCGATTCTGGTTTATCGCATCGGTACTTTACCCTTCGCATTTCGTTTAATAAACAAAACTATGAAAATACATTAAAAATGGTGTTTGACGGATCTCAAATATTGTGAGATAGTGTTTATATATGTTATCGGGTCCGGCTGGTCGCATTGCATATGTGTATGTGTATAAGTCTCGCTCCATGGTGTTGCTTCGATGTGATTGATCGCAATCGCATATCGCGATAACCCTGGGCCATGGTAAGTGCTTCATTTTGGTTACCGATTGCGATGTTGCGATGCATGGGTCGTCGATCTACGCGCTTGATCAACAGTCCTCATTGACTCCACCAATCACCATCGCAACACATATATGGACTCCTCCGATATCCTTTGTCTGTCTGCGCCGATTGCGATTTGTCGATTAGATCTAGACCGTTGATCGGCCATATCTGACGGCTACTGTGCATTCACCGTTCTGACCTCTGATACTCTATTTTTTCACTATTTTCTCGTGTTTTTGCCTCCCGTTAGTGTTTTTCTGCCTTTTGGAAGGTTCCCCTTATGTGATAGTTTTGATCTTTTATGCGTTTTTAAGAGATTTTGAAGACTTAGAGAGCGTTTTAGGATCCATTTGGTTCACAGGTTATGTGGAAGAGGATTCTGCACCTTCCACTTTGAAACCAAGGAGGATCAAGATCTATTATTTAGGAATGGCCCGTACTTTATGGATATAAGGGGTTTGTATCTAAACAGATGGACGCCCGATTTCGACCCAAAGATGGATATACCCAATGCCAGGGTCACATTGTCGCACCTTCCCCTCCACTGTTTGGGAGATGATTCAGTTAAATCCATAGGAAATGCAGTTGGGAAATACATAGACAGGTGTGAGCCAAAGGAAAACATGCACGCATGTGCCAGAATCTGTGTAGAGGTGGATCTAGGAAAAGGGCTTCCAGAAGCCATCAAAATCAAAGTGGATCAGTGGACGCATATACAATAGTTGGACTATGAACAATTCCCCTTCAAATGCAAGTTATGTCATGAATATGGTCATTTTGCTAATAGATGTTCAAAAAAAAAATAATGAAAACGAAAAGATTGAAGACCCGGAAAACAAATGGGAACAAGTCAAAAGAAATAAGGTAGTCCATAAACAACCAAATCCTTCTTCTACGCAACCCTCCATATCCTTTGAGCTCCATCCTCTACCACCAAAAGCTAACATCAATTCTCTTGCTAGCCTCAATCCTTTTAAGCCATTGGATCCCTCTGTCCCCCCATCCCCTGAACCCAGATCCATATCTAGATCCAATTCCCCTCATCACACTCCTCCCCCCTCCCCTCCCATCCCTCTGGCACCCATCCACCAATCTCTCACCCCCACCCCCCTCCCCCGTAGTAGACAGAATCCTAACTAGAAAGCAGTCAAAGAAAGCTCTCCCAAATGTAGAAAATAAAAATAAATAAAAAAAGCAGGAAGAAAGACAAACAAAGAGCTGAGGGATGAAGCAGTAGCAAAGGAAATGGCATTAGGAATGTAGCAACCTCTAAAAACCTTCTTAGGAAGGAACATAGGAAACAACGAAAAAAGCCAGCAAAGAGGGAAAGGAGCCATGCACCACCCAAATAATGATAGTGGTCTCCTGGAATTGCCGAGGATTAGGATCATCCGTCAAAGAAAATGCCACAAGAGACATTTTGGCAAAAGAAAACCCATACATCCTTATGCTTCAGGAGACAAAAACAAATAGCCAAGAAACTGAAAATATTAAAAAAAATAAATCATAAATTATGAAGGTGAAGCAATACAGCCAATAGGAGCGTCAGCAGGTATCTACACAATATGGAAGAAAGGAATATGGGAATTAATACACTACAAAAAATAACAGCAATGGATACAAACGGATCTAATGCAAATAAATACAAAAGAGAAGTATAGTGTCATCAATATATATGCCCCAAACCACTACAAGGAAAAAGAGCAATGTTGGGCCACCATAAAAGAAGCACTAAAAGAAACACAAATAGGAAAAATGATTCTAGGAGGAGACTTAAATTTGGTAAGAAGTATAGAAGAAAAGTTTGGAGGCATATATCACATAGACCCATTCAAGGAGCCACTAGAAGAAATAATGGAACAACACAATCTTTTAGACATCCCCCCAAGCAATGGGAAATATACCTAGAGGAATAAATGAGTGGGTAAAAGCAACATGAAAGAAAGGTTGGACAAAATCCTAATACAAGAAAACATAACATCAGCATACAATGCCATTAAAACAAAAATCATTCACACCACTGCATCCGATCGTAAACCGGTGGCAATAGTCATGGGCAAAATGGAAAATCAAGGATCGCTCCCATTTAGATACAGCTCAATTTGGGACAGCAATATAGAAATCAATGAATTAATTAAGGAAGCATGGGAACCAAGAGTATTAGGATCACCACAATATATTTGGGAGACAAAATTAAAAAATGCAAGAATCAAGTTAAAGGAATGGGCAAGAGCAACTAAAAAAAAAAAAAAAAAAAATTACAGCAGAGAATGGACAGCATGCAAATTGAAAAATAAGGCAGAGAAGAAGGCAAGCAAGATTATCTAAGAGAAAAGGAAATCTGTGGGGAAATATATAGGGAAAATAGGAAAGAAGAAGAAGAAGAGGTTAGACTGAAATTCAGAAGATAAAAATACATCTTTTTTCCATAACTCAATGAAGATTAGAAGAGCAAGAAATCAAATAGAAAAAATCCAAGTAGAAAATCAAGAGGTCAAAGGTGCAAAGGAATTAAAAAATGTAGCCCACAAGAACTTTAAAAATTTACTGTCAGCAAAAGAAGAAATGGCTGAATATGAAGATTTCCTTCAACACAAAAAAATAAATAAATAATAAAAAATAAGAGATCAAAACGCAGAAATGTGTAAAGAAATTACAGAAGAAGAGGTAGTGGCAGCTATATGGAGCCTACATCTGAATAAAGCCCCAAGGCCCGATGGATTTACAATAGAATTCTTTAGATCTCATTGGTATACAATCAGAAAAGGTTTCTTAAGAATGGTGAAGAATGTTTAAAAAAAAAAATAGGAAGCAACACAAAATCCTCCTACCTCGCCCTAGCCCCAAAGGAGTCAAATCCCTCCACCTTCAATAGGTATCGCCCTATACCTCTGTGCAATTCCTCTTATAAGATAATAAAAAAAAAAATTGCAAATAGAATCAAGGAAGTGCTACCAATAATCATATCTGAAAATAAAGGAGGATTTGTGCCCAACAGGGAAATCATAGATAATGTAATTATTGTACAAGAAGTTGTACACTCTAGTATGCTAAGGCAAGAAAAAGGCATAATAACTAAATTAGATATGGCAAATGCATTTGACAGGGTCAGCGGTCCATATCTCATGGTTGTTCTTCAGAAACTAGGTTTCTCAAGAGAAATAATAGAAGTCATCCAGGCATGCATCTCCACCCCTTGGATTTCTCCCCTCATAAATGGAAGGCCAAGTGAATTTTTTTCAAAGCACAAGAGGACTCAGGCAAGGATGCCCTCTCTCACCCTTCCTATATATTATAATGGCTGAAACTCTAAGCAGAGATATGGAAAAACAAAGAAAATAAAGAAACATTACAGGGCTCAGAATAGAAAAAAGATTAAAAACAATCAACCACTCACTTTTTGCGGATGACACCCTGCTGCTGGGAGGGGCATCAACAATAATAGCAAGAAGGTTCAAAAAAAAAATTAGATGATTTTTTATAGGTTTCAAGTGGGCTTCTGAATAGCACAAAATGCAGAATATATGGATGGAACACCCCCCCAAGAATCAAGCAAAGGATTTCACAAATATTAGAAATCCCAGTACAAGAAAAATGGACCCATTTCTTTTACCTAGGACTTCCAATCTCAAAATAGAACATGAAGGCAGAAATATGGACTAAGCAGATTGAAAAAATGAAAAACAAAATTCAGAGCTAGGGTATGATGTGGTTAAGTTTGGCAGGAAGGGTTATTTTAATCAAAGCACTCCTTGTAGCACTACCTATCTATCAATATGAAATAATCATGGCCCCAGCAAGTGCACACAAACAAATGGAGTTAATATTAAGAAGCTTTCTATGGCACGGGGGGCAACAAGAAAATACAAAATCCAACCTGGTGAGGTGGGAGAAAGTAGTGCTACCTTACGAACAAGGAGGCCTTTCTATACGAATACCTGGACTCATGAACGCAACCCTGGGAATGAAGATAGTATAGAGATTGATCACGAGAAAAGAGAGCTGGTGGAAAAAAAAACTCTCATGTCAAAATACATGGATGGTTCAAGGGAAGGATTGCTCAATCGAAATATCCAAGAAGACAATGTACTCAAGCTTGGAATCTACTAAAAAAAACAATTCCTCTAATGAGTAGCTACATCTCTAAAACCCCAGGCAACGGAAAAACAATATTGATATGGGAGGACAAAATCATGGGAAAAGAACCACTGAAGACTCATCTAGAAATAGAAGGGATCCAAGAGTAGATGAAAGGAAAAGGTATTAACACTCTATTCTCAATTTCTCTATGGAACCAAAAGGATTGGCAAGATTGGAAACTCTCAACAATACCTGCAAATCTAGAAGGGCAATGGAGTAAAATTAGGCAACTCCTAAAAGGGGCAGCACCAATAAACTATGATGAAGAAGATGGATACCTCTGGGATCCTAGTGGTGGGCATTATACAGTCAAGACGGGATGCAAAATCCTACAAGAACAAACAAACCAACAATATTGGGACCCTTGGAAAATAGCCTAGAAATCTGAAAGCTTGCCTAAGATCAAAATGTTCATCTGGACTCTTTTAAAAGGGAAGGTTTTAACCAGTGAAAACTTAAAAAAAAAAGTTTTCCAAAGTCCATAAAGATGTCCATTATGCCAACAGGCTGAAGAAATTATTCAACATTTATTTCAAGAATGCATTTTTGCCAAATAATGTTGGCAACAACTAATAAGCCCCTTGGAAATAAGAATAAATTTTGAAAATCCATTGTCGGATTTTCTACAAACTCTAGAGAAGGCATATCCATATACAACAAAGATGAAAATCACTATTCAAAGAATATGTAAATGCATCCCCGCAGTACTATGCTGGCAAATTTGGTTGACAAGAACTAAGTGCATCTTCAAAAACCAAACTCCAAGAATAGGGAAAACTCTATCAAAAACGTGGGGATTAACTTCTGAAATCCTCAACGTTAAAGGAATAGCACCAACAGATCGCAACATTCTACAACAAGAAGAGCGAGATTGCCTCAGCAAAGCCATAATAAATATCAATGTACAAAAAGGACAAAGGAAAGCAAACTCGGGAAATATTTGGAAAATAAGAATGAGTGAAGAGGAACTAGAAATTTTGAAAAAAAATTAGAATAGATACTGCCTCTACTTTGATGGGGCCTCAAAGCATAATCCGGGAAAGGCAAGGGCAGGGGGATTAATCCTTGATCCTAGTGGAAGAGAAATTGTCACATATGAATGGGGACTTGGGAAAATCTCAAATAATAAGGATGAATCATACAACCTGTTGATGGGATCAAGAATGATCAAAAAAAGAGAAATACAAAATCCTATAATAATAGGAGACTCAGTCATAATAATAGAGGCAGTGGCACAAAATAAAAGCCCAAGAGTAATGAGTTTATGAACAGAATTCTCAGAAGAATCAGGAAGAACCTTGAAGACTCTGGCGATGTAATCTTCAGACATGTCTTGAGAACACATAATCAATAGGCAAATTATTATGCAAATCAAGCAGTGGAAAAAATTGAAAGGAATATTCGTGAAAATTAGGAGGAATATCACAACTCAATCCCATACTAATCAACAAAAGATCATAAGTATGAGGATCCCTAAAAATAAGGAACAAAGCACAATGATGAAAGAAACAAAAAATAAATCAATAGTCAAAAATCATCAAAGGACACTCCATTGTAGACAAAGGCAGAAAGTCACGAGAATGCAATGGAAACAACTCAATAGTTCAGAAATTCACATGAGTGTAGGAACGTAGCAAAATTACAATCTTGGTTACAAGAATCATGCTACAAACCACCTCATCGAAGGTAGTCACTGGAGTGCTCAAAAATGCTATAAAAGAAGAAGGAAATTGAATGTTTCAAGCAAGCACTTCATGCAAATTTGTGCTCACGCAGAGTTTCTTTGCTCCCCAGTTCAGTGATCAGGGTCGTCGTCCTCTCCAAGCCCTTCATGCAAATCTTTTACCTTCCCTGCCTCTTTGCAAATTAATTCGCATGGAGTAGAGTATTCATATCGCATCGGCAGATTGTTAAAGGGGAGAGAGAGTCGTTCGATTGACAGATCGACAGATCTAACAGTCATCACATGGGGAATGCATGCAGAAGAAAGCCAGCGAAAAGGTGGTTTTTATATAGGAAATGGTATTTCGGGCGAGCAAAAAGTAGTAAGTGGTAATTCTGATTGGGCACCCGATTCCATTAACTGCTCAACACGTAGTAGCAGAGGAGAGAGGAAAAAACATCTTTTCGGGTGGGTAACCACTGTGCAAGTGGTCCACCCGAAATCACTGTCAACTGTCAGATCTAGCAGTGATGATCAAGGGTGGAGGAACGCTAATCATTTTGTTGACTGGGTGAAGTCACTACCATCAGATCTAAAATCAGATCAACGGCGGAGAGTTAGATTCAATGGAGTAATGGACGGCAGAGATCAAAGCAGCGCAGGGAAATGCAATGAAGTGTGGACCGTTGGATTGGAGAGCCGGTAGGGAATGGATGTGCCGATATGCGATGGGCCAATACTCTGATGGCCAATGAAGCACCGATCAAAGGTCGGGGAATAAAAAGGATCAGCGCTCTCACGGAAAGCATTAAGCAGAACTCGACCTTAGTTCTATTATGTCACATTCAGAATAGCAATCAGGAAAGCGCAGAACAAAAGAAGCGTGGACAACAACAGTGAAGGAAGTAGTAGCTCAGGAAAAATAAGACTCGGGAAGCATGGCGATGCAGAAAGAAGAGATCATGGATCTAAAAACCAAATGCAAGCATCTAGAAGAAGAAGTGGCATATTACAAAAATAACACAATGAGCATTGAAGGAGAGAACTCGATCAATTATGACAAGAAGAACTAGCCAACTCAGGAACAATCAATATACAAGCCATGAAACTACAACCCTAGATAAATTGTGCCTTAAATTTCAACATATTTCAACTTCTAAGATAAGATCTACGAGCAAATTGAAGTTGTAGCAATGGGATCAACATTCTGACCTATTGTAGTATATCTATACATGGAATGGTTTGAACAAAAATAGATTGAAACCCATCCTTTTGAACCCAAGTCTAGAAAACATTCATATATGACACCTACTTAAATTAAATTCGTGGAAGACAAAGCCTTGGTAAGTTCAAATGTCATCTTAATAGGAAAATAGAGAGCATTACATTTACCATGGAAATAGAGGACAACAACAACATCCCATTCCATGATATTCTTGTCTCTATTAAAATTATTTCGCATTATCACATCAAGTATATTAGAATATGCATATTGATAGCATCTCCATATTGAATTTCATCATGGCCATGCTCAAAAAATGGGGGCCATCAATACATGGGTGACTTGAGTAATCAAGGTTTAGACGCTGATCATTAGAGAAGAAGCTTAGTCACTTGATAGAACAGTGGTCCTAAAAAAACCAATTCAAAAATCCTAAGTTATGGGTGGGGGTGAACACCATATCATTTGTGAACCAATTGGTGAATATCATTTGTGAACCAATTGGTGAAATGAAAAAGATCATGTTTCATTAAATCAAAGGAATTATATACAAAATTATAATTGGACAGGAAGAAGGTAATAATAGAGTTATTTTTTCTCCCCTTAACCCTCTTAAGAGTATGTTAAATTGTGTAAAAGATATTATCAATCCAAAACATAATAAATGTGTTTATGACCGTAGTAAATATTATATTGGTAAGATAAAGAGATCCGCAAAGAATATTGAATAGATATAAATTATAATTGGAATAAAAAATATGTCTTGCGTGAACATTTAAAAAATAGTCATCTAATTTGCATAGAGAATACTAAAATTATTATGAATATAAAATACTCTAATAAAATAAAAATTATAACTCTTTGAAACAAAGTAAAATTATATATATAATATATATATATTAATAAATTTATATAAATAATGAATGAAAATTTCAAAAATTAAAATTTAATAGTAATTTAATCTCTATATAATATATATATAGATATTATATATATTATCCTACATGCTAATCCGTATAAAAAACCACTGCAAATAGGTTTACACTTTTTTATTCGGATTTATATGGAAGTATTTTTCTCGTTCAACATTTCAACAAGTATTAAGGTTGAAAGTCTCATCAATTAACATTTTTTACCTATTTAAAAAATAAATTATAAATATATTCTAAAAATTATAAATTTACTTTTAAATCTTAAACTATCCAGGTTTTTTTTTCGATACTTTCGGAGCTTGAGACAACATGATATGGATTTATGGAAATGATATGCCATCGTGTATAGTTATTGATGCGCAAGATGCTTGCATGAAGATGTTGGTTAAATTGTTTGAAGAACATTCATATTTGAAGAGGTTAGAATGTACTTGACTGCAGTGTTTTGTTCGTCAAATTATTTAAAGCAAAACTGATATGAGGTCGGACTCAAGCTAATGGGTGGGAATTTTCGACAATGTTGAATATGACACCTCTAAGGATGAGATTGAGCGTGGATGTGAAGGTATTTTATATATATACGTAGATGAAGTTTGTTAATTGGGTTTATTTAAGATATTTGGGAGGATTGATGTGGATTTTCTTTATCTAAGTTTGAAGGTTTTTAAGAGGAAGACCATGGATGGAAGGAGATCATTTATTGTTATTAAATTTACACATATCTAATAAATTTTTATTTTTGATAGAGATAAAGAGGGAATACTTTTAACACAAAGTAAATGATTTATGAAATGTATGTTAACAATATACAACTAAAGAAAAGAATGGTACTACTCTAATCTTTCTCCATATTTCCTCTTGTGTTTGTATGAATCTCATTTCCAGCCGATCAACCAAGGAATGGTGACACATTTCTAGCTAATTGATTAAAGAATGTTGATAAAAAATGAGTGTTACAACAAAACAAAAGATAGACTATCTAACTCATTATTTGTCTTTAAACCACTCATTAGAATTTATGATAGACAACTTGAACATCAAATGTATATTTTCACATTTGCTTCACCTATCACTTTTTGACGTTTGAAAATTTTTGTTGACAATAAAATACATTTAAAATATCCAAAAATGTTTTGTAGAACATCAAATGCCAAGCCATGCCTATTTGAGAGCATTTCAATAGCAAAACTACAATCAAAATGATAACTCAATTTTCACATATGCAAGGTATGATCTAACATAATTATATCCTTTTTTGCTCAACATAATCTTTATCAAATTCATATCCCTCAAGTTTCAAATTTAATGCATTGAATCCACCCAACGAGGTGACTTAGCCTGCATATGGTCATGCCAGTTGATTGTTATGTGTTTATGATCACAGAAGGACATTAGCACCCGACGTATCCTGGTTGATCTGACCCAAGGAGAATGATTGTCCCTGATGTTGTCACATCAACATCTTGGACCATTATCCCTAATCCTAGTGAACCCGACCTAGGGAGAATGATTGTCCTTAATGCCAGAATTTCATCACTCCCTCTTCTTGAAAGAGATATGCTCAAGCACTCCAAGCTTTTCCTCGAAGTATACAAACTTCATCTTGGGACAAAGGCTTTGTCAGCAATCTACTTGGTTGTATAATAATATTGGAGCCACACTACTTGACATGTCATCACGATCGTCACATGCACTTGATCAAACAATCATGCAAGTAGTTTATGAAGCCATACTGCTTCTCAACTTTCCAACCAAGTTGTAATATACTCAACCTTTGTAGTGCTAAGTGTGACAAATTTATGCTTCCTTCTCATCCAAGAAATCATAAAAAGGCCCAAATAGAAGCAATACTCTCTGCTCAATCTAAATATGTATATCCCTGCAACTATACTTCAATGTTTGAGACATATCTCAAACTATAATTAGTTGTGCCATAACCAATTCTACCATGTTGGTACTTCAACACATGTTGAGCCACATGCCTTGGGTCAACAATAAATTGATTGGCTACTTTCAGGTTACCCTAACCACTGCTCTTTCTAAAACAAATCATGTTGTGGCAATCCTGGCTGCTCCCTCTACCATTGCATCTTACTAGTTACTATAGCATATCAGCTATCTAGCCTTACAATCTCAATGATAGTCCAACATCCCAAAAATATTTGAGCAATTTCAATGGTAGCCTTCTTTTGATCAAGGAGGTAACACATCAAATCTAGGTCCTTCATATCGAACACATAGGTAAACTCCCTCTGAAGCTAGAAGAAGGCTTCCTGAGGAAGCCCTAACTGCTCCATCTATTATGGAGGAAAATCTTTCTATTAATGCTACTCTCTCTAACACATGAGTCCTTCTGCTTCCATTAGAAATGAATCATATGTGATCAACCTTGATCCATCAATCCAAGTAGTAGGTACAATCTTTTATAAGAAAAATACTCCGCCATGACTCTAAAAGCCTTAAGGTGGTCCTATGTACACTTCTTCCTCAATTTATTCATCGATAAAAATGACCTTTGCAGAAGTCATAAAGATAATAATTTTACAGAAGTGTATCTGACAATTTGCAGAAAATGTCTAAACATATTCTTCTCCCTCTTACTGTGATAATTTTCATGAATCTTGCTTTGTACTTCTCTACACTGTCATCTGCTTGTAGATCCATTAGGAAGTCACCATTGTTTTCCCTTCAAGTCTCTGAACAATTTTCATATACATATCTCTTCCAAACTCGTCAACTTGACAAACTGCTCCCTCTGAACTGGAACCTCTTCTGGTCATCTAGCATGGTACTATTTCTCCCTATTGAACATAAATTGCTTTTGCTGAGAGAATCATTTTGCAAAAAAAATTGATTCATTCTTCCTTATTCTTCCACCTACTTTTAGAGTATTAGTAGTCTTCATAATTCTCCTGCAAACACCATTAATAAGCCATGGAAGAAAAATTATAACCAAGCAAAAGTTACAAACACAAAAGTTAACTATTAGTAAAACACCAACAATAGTAATCAAGGAAGAGATATATAAGATACTTATCTTTTGAGAATAGAGGGGAATTCATCAGTTCCCTCTTGATGCCTTCCATATTACATAAAGCATCCTTATCATTAGTTACTTTCCTTCCTTGCATGAGTTGGGGTTTCTTCATCCAGCAGAATCATCATCTTTCAATATTTTTGTTCCAGGGTTTTGTCCACAAACCTTAAGTATTTCTAAATCATATATTTCAAGATTACCTAAGATTCACAAACCCTAGGACTATCAAATCTTCCGAGAAGGTATCATAGCACAAGAGATATGACTCTTCTTTTAAACTCCTTTCTTGAAACAAATCACACTGATCAAAACTCTGTCATATACTAAATGGCTAAAGGAATTTTGATGTCAACAACATATCTCAACCAATATAATCATGACCAATACAATGCAAGGCATCTTTTGATAAAAAATCTTGCTCAATTTTTTTTACAATGGTATAATACATGAGATTAGTATTTTAGATCTCTACTCTTAACACATACTCAAAAATATTTTGTTGTGTCTTCATGATTGAGAAGTTGTAACCTTGCAACATTTTCCTATAATACATGAGTATTTCAATACATACTTGTCAAGTCATTGAATAATGTAGATGGGACATATCATCCAAACCATCATGTGGTCTCATGCTTCTGTATATGTGAAGAGGTTGTTATCAATGAATCAAGGAATATGTCATATGCTTCTTTGTTAACTAGAATTATGTCAACAAAATATGTTTTGATGACTTTCTCATAAAGCTTTTAAAGCAAACTTGTTTCATCAAATGGATAATCTTCAAAAGGTCCTTCGTATCTATTGAAGATACTTCAACCTTATGAAATTTGTTATATTAATCAAAAACTCCTTGTCATCTATGGTTACTAACAGTATTCATCTGAATAGTCTTTTAAACCTATCAAAATAGGCATGAACATGAGCCTTTATCTAGGTTGTGAATCAATACTACATATGAGATCTAACTCATGCAACACAACTGTTAATGGGATTCCTTGAATTAGTTTTGACCTTATTAACATCTCCAAGAACTTTTACAAGATAAGAGTGTGACTTCTTGACTTTATTTTTCCATTAGTTTCTGTTGTCTAATCACGGGATTAAGGAAATTTTTATTCCAACACTGCACCACTCTTGGATTCATATCATAATATTATCAAACTTTAGAAAAAATAGGTATCCTCTTCTTTGTGAGTGCATTAGAAACTTAGATTTCTGCAACTTCAAGGAAACTTCTATATCAAAGGAAATGTCCTATTAATTTCAACTTACATGATCCTTCAGGAAGTATGATAATCTCAGCACTTAGTTGTCCTTGTAATCCAAATTCAATGTTTAACCCAGAATCTCTAGATGACTTTCATACTACACACCAATATCTACCAACATTTTTCACAAGCACAATTGAAGATCTGAAGGCAATAATCCAAACAATTTTTTCATGATCCTTTGATCTAACTAAGGAGCAGGTCACAGTCCTATTTAATCTTTCAAGAAAGTCAAGCCTTACTTCATCAATCTTCAAAACTTTGACATCAGAATTTTCAATCAAGCCTCTCTTGGTCTTCATTGGAAAAGCTATTTAGCAAGTGATCATTTCCTCTAGATCAAGAATGTTGCCAAAAATAAAACCATTCAGATTAAATGATGATAGATAAAACTCAGACTTCTTATAGCTTCAATGGCCTCTTTATAGGTTTGTATTGCCATGCCTCATTCTCATCATTGAGCATCCTGTCATTGTAATGTGCTTTGCATGGAAACCTCATGCAATCAAATCCTTCAAATTATGAATTAAACAGTATGCATTTTTTATGTAACTTTTGCCAGTCCTAGTAGCCAAAAAAAATCTTCAAAGAGAGCTAAGCATGAGCTAATCCTCCCACAATCTAAGCATTAAAACAAACTTTAATAGAGTTCATGCACAAAAAGGCTAATTTGTTGGCTTTACCTTAGACATAGACATTTCATATTACTATTGTTTGAGACTCCTCAACTTTGATGCCCAAACTAACGCTCTTGATTCAGATTCTACTAGGACTATGGCCTAGTCCTAAAGTCCCTTGGCCTCCCTGAAGTTTCTCAACCTACTGCAACAAGCCCTTAGGCCTTCTTAGTCATATGTAACATGTTATAAGGCCTCCTTGGCCTACTAAAGCAGATTGAGGCTTTTTCGGCCTATCTTCAACATAAATTAAGGGCTTCAACCCTCCACAAATTAAGTAACTTCGACCTTCTCTTTATTCTAGTATACATCAAACTTTATGGATTTTCATTTACTCCTTTATAATCCTTCATGGATGCTCTTCGACCCAACCTTTGACACCTCGTTGATTTTTCATAGGTCTTATAGCTGATAATTACTTCTAATGATTTTTACTTTAAATCCTTTTGTATTCACATTCATCATTTAGAAATTACATAGCATATCCTCAACAAAAGAACAAAATTGATAGTAGGGTCATAAATAGACAACCATACAAGAAACACGAACATTTTACCTTGTGACAACCTACATGGGGGAAAAACCCATCAACCTTTTCCTTAGATACATTATTCAATTCAAAAATAGATACATCTAATATTTTTAGTCAAAACCAAGTTCAAACTGACCATAGACAAATCCAAATCAAGCTTGGTCAAACAAAATTGAATAATCTCACAAATTTGGTTTTCCAAGAAAAGATTCGTTATGCCTAGGTTTAGTATGCCAGATAAATTTTTCTACCTTAGGTTTGCCTCAGATTAATTCATCTACCTTAGAGAAACTCTTCTGCCTCAAAGAAATTTCTCTGTCTCAGATCTACCTTAGAAGAATCCTCATTAATTTTCATGTGAGAATATAGAATCAGAGGATGTTATTTTGATTTGAATTGCTTCAACAATGAGGGAAGTTGAATAGAAATTTATAGTGATTTTACTACCCAAAGTGGTGTGTCTATATATTGAGCCAACTTGAACTTTTGGAGTTGGCCGACTTGATCTTGGAGACAAAATTATAATTTTGAAATTTTGAATTTCACTCTTTTGAAGCCAACTTGGAGTGCTTATTCATCATCATCATTTCTCATATATTTTGAGGGCTAAATATGAATTATGAAGGCCGACTATAGCTACAAAATTCAACAAAAATAACTCTAATTATTTACCTTTCTTTAACTTTTTCCTAATTTTATGTCATTCCTTTTATATAAGAAAGTGTGTTCTTATTCACTTCACTAATTAATGCATGAATGATCAATCTCCACCCCTATCCCTTAAGACAAATTTTTTGAGTCAATGTTCATTATAGCTAAGTGACTAAGCTCGAAACATTATAGCTTAAAGCATTAGCTGAGTGACTAAGCTCTTTCTCTACATGGTCACCATTTGAGACCTTTATTGTTCGAGTCACCAATGTATTGACAACCCCAAGATTTTAAGCAAGGTGGTGATGAGACTCAACATGGAGATAGTTGTCAGTATTCCCCCATCTTTTGATATACTTATGTAATAATGAACCATCATTTTCCTTAGAGATGAGGATATCAAGGAGAAAGATGTTATTTTCCTCTATTTCCATGGTAAATTTAGTGCTATATACTTTCCTATTCAACTTGTATTTGAATTTATCAAGGCTTTCTATACCATGAGGCTAGATTAAGTGTCATCTATGAATTCTTTTTAGAGCTTGGATCTAAGAGGGTGGATTTCAATGGATTTATTTTCGAGCTAGTCCATGTACATATCTACTAGAACAAGTGACAATGACAATCCCATTGCTACCCCTTTTTCTCATAAATATTACACCAAGAGCTAAAATATGTTGATTGGAAGCACAATTTAACCACGGTTTCAATTTCTTCATCTATGATATACTTGATAGCATTGGTGGCATTACTTATTGGAAATTTGGTAAAGAGTGAGACAACATTGAAACTAACTAGAAGATGTTCATTATTTTAAAAATTATATTTATTATTTCATTGATCAACTGAAAAGATTCTTTGACATAGGAGTGTGTTATACAAACCAAATTCCTAGGTTTTTAGTAAGATATTTCACCAATCTATCTATGGGAGAGTCATTGGTATTAACTATAGGTCTTAATAGAGAACTATTATTATGAATTTTAGGCAGCCCATATATTCATGGAACTACAAAAGATTTTGATGTTAGTTTGGCCTTCAAGTCATCATCGAGACAACGATTCTTTATAATAACAATCACCTTCTTCAAGATTTTTATTAACATCTCTATCAAGTTTTATGTAACTCTAGTTGCTATGTAAATGGTCCAACATATTTTCTTCATAATCTTTATGTTCATGATGACATTGGTGTTGCCTTTGTTAAGTTTTATTACCATTATTTGTTTACTCTTCCTCAATTTTTTCAATGGTATGGTTTCATTCCTATCAATCTTTTTCTTTCATGGTTTGTTGATGAGATCATTGTTAAGATACATAAGATTCATATTAGTACACATCTTCTTTTGATATTATTGATGTGATAACGAGCATTAAGTTTGGCATTGGAATAGAGCACACCAATAACATCCCATTCCTTGATATCCTCAACTCTAAGAAAACTAGCAATATTGGTTTTTACCAAAATTTTGGTAAACTTAGATGTAAATGTTATCAAGGATGTCACATATGAGGAAATTGCAACCCTAGTTAGAGTATGCCTTAACTTTCAACGTATTTCAAATTCTAGGATAAGATCTATGAGCAAATCAAAGTTGTAGAAATGGGAGCAACATTGCTACCTATTGTAGTAGATCTATACATGGAATGGTTTGAACAAAAAACTATTGAAACCCATTCTCTTGCATGCAAGCTCTAGAAAATATTTATAGATGATACCTACATAATCTAGCCTCATGGAAAACAAACAAAGAGCATTACATTTACTGTGGAAATAAAGGACAACATCTCATTCCTTGACATCCTACTCTCTAAGGAAACTAATGACTTGTTATCTCATCAAATATATTAGAATACGCATATTGGTGGGTATCTCCATTTTGAATCTCATCACCTTCATGCTCAAAAACTTGGGGTCACCAATACGTAGGTGGCTCGAGCAATCAATGTTTTAGATGGTGATCATGTAAAAAGAAGCTTAGTCACTTGGTTGATGTTTTCAGTAACAATGGTTATAAAGAATATCAATTTGAAAATGACGAGTTAAGAGATAGAGATGGACAATGTATCATTTGTGAAACAATTGGTGAAATGAAAAAAATCATACTTCACTATATCAAAGAAATGATATAGAAAATTATAATTAAAAGGAATGACTTTTAAATTATAATTAGAAAAGGTGGTGGTAATATTAAAGTTATTTTGCTTCCCTGACACTTTGAAAGACATGCTAGATTGTGTGAAAGATATTAGTAATTCAAAACATCATAAATATATTTATGTTGGTGATAAACATTATATTGGTGAGATAGGGAAATCCTTTCTAAAACACTAAATAGCTATAAATCATAACTGGGTTAAGAGATATACACTGAATAAACATTTTGAGGATGCATAGAAAATTTTAGGATTATTTTGAATATAAAATATTATGATAAATCTTTTAAGATAAAATAAA
>APFE031304159.1:46266-68335 GCA_000404065.3 Pinus taeda | reverse complement strand
ATTTGATAGTTAATTTATATTAATATTGTTCTAATAGGATAAGAAAAGAAAATAGTCCGTGAGATATACTTGAGAAGAAAGTCTGCCTCATTAAAGGAAATCAAATTGGTGGACTTAATCTGTGTTATTGAAGGAAACCAATTTCTACTGATCTCGATCTTATTATCCCTCTTGAGATTATGTAGAGATTATGTGGATGTTTTATAATCTTAAGAGTCTCCTTAATTTTCTTCCTTTGATACTACGCTTCTTTTACAATAATAATTGAAACAATCTCCAAAAATTAACTACAAAATACAAAACTCCAAAATTAATAATAATAAAATATTATTTAATTACACTAAATATTTATTTATGAATTAAAAGGTTATTAATATTTGAACTTTAACATCCTTCGTTCTGAAACATCAATCCAAACTGAAAATGATTGACTAAGCACTATGAGTCACACCGATTCTTATCACAAAGGTTTATTGTTGATAAGATTTGGTTTATATATATATATAAAAGTGAAGCTGTAGCTGATTGATAAAGTTCTGAGGTTGAAGTAAGAGACCAACGTTCCTTTCCCGGTCCTTACATCTGCTTTGGTTGGTACATCTGTTTTTTGACTTTTGGCAGAGGAACGTAACTGTTGTTTCCTTGGTTTTTTCTGTTTTGTTAGTTAAATTGTTTGAAGCAAATTGATATTTGAAGAGGTCGGACTGAAGCAAATGGGTGGGAATTTTCAACAAGGTCGAATATGACAGTGGGTCGACGCCTCTAAGGATGAGATTGAGTGTGGATGTGAGGGTATTTTATACGTCACAAAATACGTAAATGAAGTTTATTAATTAGGTTTATTTAGGGTGGTTGTCAAATCGATGTGGATTTTTTTTATGTAAAGTGATATGATAAGATTTTATGTAATGAATGATAACGCTAAATTTGATGTAATGGTTTCCAAAGTTATAAAAATGAATAATTCCAAATATTTTACAAAAATGACATTCACCAAAATATAGAGTCTAAAACTAAAAAGTTATTAAATGAGTATTCATTCAATCAAATAAAAAATTTTATATACATATATAAGATGACAAAATACATGGCTATATATTTAATAAATATTAGCAAAGTGAATAATTAACTTTGTTCATACACAAATTTTGCAATCAACATAAACATACCTGTACATATTCATATTTAATAGCTTGACTACAATGAGATTATTGCAATGAAATATCTGTAATGAAATTGGTGCAATGAAATATTATATTGTTGAGATATTCAACTTTTAACTCATCAACAATAGCATGACTACCTTCATGTGAGTGCTCAGGTAATGGGAAACCTGTGTATAGGTCATGTTTTACTTGTAGGTGATAATTTAGAAGAGTCTGTTGTAAATTATGTAAATTTAGATGGATCTAACCGGGTTTAATGACAATTTTAATTTTTTTATATTTCTATTTCTAATATGAAGAGAGGAGAAAACCCTTGCATAAGCTTTTTTCAATTAACCTTATTATTTTAGTTGGATATAATTTATATATTCATTTCTTCATAATATTTTTAATCATTTTTATTTCCATCTCTATAAACGGTTATAAACCTCTAAATAGCAAAACTAATCCAGAAGCAAGTTCAACATGGGCTAATCAAGAAGCAAGTTCAGCCTTGGTTTAAGGATTTGATGTTAGAGTATTTTTATGTGTCTTTTCCATCTAAAACATGGTCATGGCCATGTATTTATAAGGACGGGTTCTATGTAGATGGATATCTATTTGTGAACTTAGAAAAACTAGTTTCCTCAAATTTAACTAATGGGTCATTATTTAGATATTTGATTTCATGGTTATTTTAAGAAGAATTGTTATTTTAAGAAAAATTATCGTTCAAATTCAAAAGCACTCTTGTAAGAGAGATGGAAGAGATTGTGATTTCAATGGCTTAATCTAATCTAGGAGAATTCTTACTATTTTTAGGTAAAAATGAGTTTTTTCTTCTTTATAATTGGGTCTTTTCTTTTTTATACTTTATTATTGTACTAATATTTTTTATATATTAGCATAAGCATCGTTCATACTCATGTACTTTTTTCAAGCAAAATCTTTTACCTTATTGTAAAGTTTCACTAGGTGATTAAGACAATGAGTAACATGGCAAGAGACACCATTGTCACTTTAGAAACTACTCCCCTCATTTAGTGATGGATATAGTCTAACACTATGGAGGCTTCCCTAGTAGATCTTAGGGATATAATGACCAATGTAACCAAGTCAAGAGCCCCTTAAGGCTTCTACTTCGATCACCACCATTAAAAGGGATTAAACAACTAGGGCTTATAGTGGATTTGAAAGTAATTTCCAAGTTTGACTTCAAGGGTCATATAGTTGTTCGAATGGATTAGGTCATTGAATATGAGCTCAAGGAAGCTCCCTAAGCACATGCAATCAAGAAATTGTAGCAAATTAGCTTGTAAAATAGAAAATTATAACAATACACCATTTTATAATAGAAACAATAAATAGCCTCCAGACCTATGATAATGAAGTGAAAAATGAACGCCCTACAATGAGAGTAAAATAGAAATTGAAATACAACATTTTTTTGCAATAAAAGAGTATATAATAGCACTAAACACCTTAGACATCAGTGCTAGAAAAGGCTAAAAAAATCATTAAAATTGACACTTGGAATTTCATAATATATTCCAAAACACCTTCACATGTGTTCGTTGCATACTAAATAATACCATTACTTCGACTACATTTTGGAAAATACCTTTAAAAATCACATTATTTAACCCCCTACCAATACAAACCCAATACACCTTTCCTATTTAAAAATCCCCTACTTTCACTAGATATTGTAGGTATCCATTTTTTCATTAACATTTTGTATACCCCCTTATATTTTTTCATTAACTTTGAGCTCAAATTTTTATACATGCCAATATAAAATCCCTTTACCCCCTATTATATGCTCAATATATTATGTCATTTTTTCCTCAATATATATCCCTCAATATGAATGCATGTGGTATGATATTTCTCCCCCAGTGAAGCGCCCATGGGGAGCTTCTGCATAGATCACCTCAAAGGATTTGATGAAAATATTGTCTAAGTAAGATAATGAGATAAAAATATGAGCAATTACTTTGGTGAATATCTAATAACCATTATCCATCAACACAAACAAGATAAAAATGAATAAATATAGCATGCATTCATCAAAGCTCACAACTAATCATCCAAGAAAACAGAACCATCCAAATTAACAAGTCCTCCTTAAGAGTCCAATCTACTTAGACAACCACAGTGTATAAGACAAGACAAGAGAAGTCTCCATAATGTGAAATTATCTAAATGAGGTAGTGTTGCCTCTATAAATAGAAGGAAACCAAGGTCTATCCTCCACAAAAGGCTAAAATCAAGTAAAAGTCCTAAAATGCAATAAATCCATGATACAAGGATAGGTTAAGGTTGAACCCAAAAATATGCCTCATCAATGAGTAAAATATACCATAAATGCTAGACACAGATCAAAAATTCCCTCCAAAATCACGTGTGAGAAAGTGAGTCAAATAAGCATGACACCATCCTCCAAAGTAGTGTAAAATGCTCCTAAAGTCATGTCTCTCCATGAGAGGGTGCAATGTTTCATCAAAGGTCATGTGTAATCATCCAAGAGTCACATCTCATCATCAAAAGGTGCTAAGTCTCTCCTCTTCATGCTAGGTTGGCTCCAAAAGTAATCATACATCATCATCAAGTGAAACATCCCATCATAAGTGCAATTCCCTCTAAATAAGGAATGACATCATCGAGGGATAAGGTGTCATGAACCGTCCAAATAGGTGTGCTATCATCATCACATCCATCATCATTACGAGAAGGCTCAATGTCCTTAAACATGGTACAATTCCATCTTCGAGGTGCCTTTCCCTCTCCAAGTGGTTTCAAGGTCACCAAGAAGCCCAACGTGCTCAAGAATGGTCCAAATCATCATCAAAACAAGAGAAAATCATCCAGAGTCATTGAAGGTGAGTCTAGCCACGATCATTATGGTAATAATATCTTCTCCATCATGGTGTATCACATTCTATGTGGGCTCATATCATCATACATCTAGGGCACATATTTCCAACACAACATAACAAAGTGTCATGTCACATCAAGGGTATCATGTTACATCAAACCAAAAATATTTATCAAACTTCACAATAGATCAATATTCAATATAATTTACCAAGTCTAAATATTGTGCAACCATATCCTAACCATATCACATGCAACAAAACCAAAGGACAAAAGTAGGTCCTAGAAGGCCCATCAAAGGATATGTGAAGTGTAAGATGATTATGGTAGAGAGGAAATAGAAAGGGTTCATTATTTATCTTGTATAGTCAAGTAAGGTCAATGAATAATCTCCCATTTGTGTCTTTGTAGAGGATTTCCTTGATGTTTTGAGTTAATAACCCTTTCCTTGACACTATCTTTCCATTCTTGTACTTTTCCTTTTAACTTTCTTTGTCATTCCTCAATATTTGATTAGGGAATTTTTATTTTTGTTTCATATTGTTTGTATATAATATAAAATTATAGTTTGGTTTATTAGGCCCATTGTTTATATGCAATTATTGCATGGGATATCAAGATACATCATTAATCCTTTTTTGGTAGACGCATTCAAAGCATAGGATTAGGGGTAACAACCTCACATGAAGGGGAATTGCTCAATTTTCCTTGGATTTTGTTTCATTATGTATCACTTTTATTATTTTTTTTATTTTTTCATTTTATAATTGAGCTTAACTTTATTTTCATTAGCATCATCCTTAAGATTACTAACTTCTTCTTCTCAAGGGACTACTAAAAGGTGGACTTTTGATGAGGTCGTGTATAATTCAACCATGAATAGGAGTATGAAGGAAATTGAAAGTGTTATGTGTGTTGGAGATATGGAAACTATAATGCTTTTTCAAGCAGTCCTTAATAGTACAACTTATCCTAATAAATGCTACACTTGAGAACAGTGCGATGACCTCTGTTGAAACTAAAAACAAGGTGAAAAGCACCAACAAAAAGTGTCTAATCCTTTCAACAAATATCTAAATGAGACTAGGATGGCCCATATATATGAAAATATCGCCCATTATGAAGGATGGAAATAACCTCATAAGTATGTGGCACCATAATTGTCTAACCTTAATGAGAGCTAAACAGGGCATCAGAGGCATCATCGATCATTTTCACTATGGAGAAGTGAAGAGCGCATATAGTTATTGGCTGGAAATATGCATCATGGGAGTAATATTTCCTCCTTGTGGTTACCCATGCATGTTGATGGGTAACACCTCCCCAACCACTCCCACGTCCAATGATATAATAGGTTTTGCCCAATGTTTCCTCCCATTACCACTCTCATGGGGGTGGGTGGAAATATTGGACAAACCTAATTATATTATATGAGGGAGAGGGCGGGGATGGAGAGAGTTATTAGAAAAAAAATGTAATATTACTACATGAGGGTGAGGGTGGTGAGTGTTATTGGAAAAAATGTAATATTATTATATGAAGGCAAGCACAAGGGTAGAGGTGTGGGGACTTATTGGAAAAAACATAATATTATTATATGAGGGTGAGGATGAGGGGGCAAGTAAATTATTATAAAAATGTAATATTTGCATTAATAGGCATTCTACAACCTAATATGGCATCGATGTTGTAAAACGCTATGTAAGTGTTATGTAATGTAAT
The DNA here is from genome assembly GCA_000404065.3 of Pinus taeda. Lineage (NCBI taxonomy): Eukaryota > Viridiplantae > Streptophyta > Pinopsida > Pinales > Pinaceae > Pinus > Pinus taeda. The sequence continues at coordinate 62,591 of APFE031304159.1, read as the reverse complement.
GTTATGTTGGCTTGGTCAAATATTTGAAATAAAATGTTATGTTGGCTTGGTCAAATATTTGAAATAAAATTAAAATTAAAAAAAATAATGATTATTAATATAAGTTTGAGTTAGTCATTTGACAAGTTCACCGATGGTGGTTTACGAGCCTTGTTATTACATAGCCTATGGTTTTTGTTATGATGAAGCATATTTAAAGGCTTGAAGAAATCCATTATGGAATGCAAGAGTACCAACTTAGATCCATCTTAACTCTCAACTTCATATAATAATATAACAACTTTTTTTAGTAACTACCCCCACCTTATTCTCATATAATATTACATTTTATTTCAATATCTATTTGCAACCCTACCTGCATATATCATATCAAATATTTGGAAAAACATATTATATTATACGAGGGTGGGGTGGAAAGAGTTATTTGTTAAAAAATATAATAATACTAGCACATCCATATAAATTAAATGTCTAATCATTTGGAATCAATTAACAATAAGTATCAAAACACTTACTTCATTATACATCTCATGCTGCTATAATTAAAAGAAAATCATAAAAGCTAACTAAATTATAACTTTATTTTAAAACATTATTGTTAATTATTAAAAGAATTAATATATAAGTTAAACATATATACATTTAAAAAAACATGGAACAAAATTCTTAGCCATGAATATTTACCCACACTTTAGTATGGAGATTCTTAATCTCTAAATAGGCTTTATTACAATACAATAGGCTAATAAATGGTTTATCAATACCACATGCCCAAAATCTATAACTCACCCTTTGTATAACATTTTTTAATTAATTAGTTTAATTAAAAGAGAAAAATGAATGTCCACGGGGTCTTGGATACATGGTGATCATGTGCTCTGTTAAGGCACTCCTTGATGTGAAGTCATGGGTTCAATTCCCCACCAGATCGAGTTGATATAGTGGACATGTTGGAGATGTAGTCCTACCAAGCTTACAAAAAAAAAAGAGGGAAAAAGAAATGTAACTACTTTGGAGATAAATCCCAACCTTTGATTTGTATATACTACTATGAAGATTCTAAAATATTCCATGGAAGTTAAATCCATATCATCCGTTATTGATAATTAAATTAAAAGCCTAAAAGCACTATTCCAAAATAGACATGACTATCACTATAATTATTGGCAAAAATCTAATATCATAATAATATTATATTTTTACCAATAACTTCCCCACCTCTATTTTATATATCATATTAAATATTCAACAAAAGATATTAATATATGAGAATAAATATTAAAATAATATTAACAAAATGTAATATTATAATATTATTAGAAAAATATAATAATATTATACGAATAAAATTAGAAAAATTATTGACAAAAATATAATACTATAGTATTGGAAGGGGAAAAATATTATAATAATAGTACATCTTTACCCATAATTCTTCCCACTCACCCTCTAATAAATAAATATGTATGGAGAGGCATATGGGTATATGAGTTAATCCTATAATACCAAGAATACATTATAATAAATTTAAATTATCATGGTCTTGACTGATGCTAGGAATTTTAAGGCTTACTTTAAATTTAACCAATGGTAATTATCCCTTAATTTTAATATATTATTTTGCAACATAACTCTATTTTGATGTTGAAAAGTGTCTATACCTTAATCTTTAATGTAGAGTTGATAGTAATTTTATTACATGATGAAGTAGCATCTCTCACTTAAGTCATTATTCAAAGTGATAGTTGACGTAGCCATTGGTGATGTAATGAAAACAAATGATAATGTAAAGAGAAAAATGGCTCTAAATGAAGATGCAAACCAAAAAGGAATATATGATGATGAGATAATGATGATCATAGTTTTTTAATAAGTTTATATCGTGGGTATATGATTAGTAGCAAGGAGTAAGCATTACTTTGGTGATGTTGTATAGTATTTAAAACATTACAGGTGTATTAAATCATGCAAAAGGGCATATGTTTGTAAATTTTCTTCAAGGCATGCGTATTAAATCATGCAAAAGGGCATATGTTTGTAAATTTTCTTCAAGGCATGCATATCTCATATTTGGTCCACTTGAGTTGTATGACTTCTTTTTAGGCATGTATGCATGTTATTATTCATATTTCTTGTAAATTTTGTTTTGCAGATATGTTTGTGCATGAGTACTAAGTTGTGGAAATTAACCACTTGGATAAGTATGGGTGTGATAGGGGTACCTACATGCTAGTTTGATGATTGGATCAAATGAAATGCTTCTTTAATATGTGGAAAAGCATAAAGTAACCTCATAATGTCAAATGATTGGGAGAAAGTTAATAATCCATGTATACAAAAAAGGTTTCTTAGAAAATTAGTAGGTATAGCATATGACACCTATGTATCTTGGTAGATGGTCTCCTCTTTTTATAAGGACATATATGTTGTGTTATTGCAGGTAAAAATTGATGAAGTCCATAATGAAGAAAATCCTGCAAGTGTGTATTATAAGTAAAAGATATTTGACTATCCCCATCATGATAGTTAGTGGTCACCCAAAACCACATGTTATTTTCAAGGTTTGCGATACTCTAGGAACAACTTTGTCGTACGCATGGTTTGAGGTTAGCCAAAACCTCTCGTTAATGTGTATGGTTCATGGTTATCCAAAACCACTTGTAATGATTAAGGGTACATCAAAACTTGTAATGATGTAGTAGTTAATGGTAAGTCAAAACCAATAATGATAAAATGGTTAGGGACAAACCACAAAAACATAGCATGAACTATTATGAGGTGAAGTGACTAACACGTAGTGCACGAAAAACAACAAGGTGACATGAAAATAATGAAAAAAAAATGAAGACGCATGATGATGCATCCAAATGAATCCCAGGCCATTTGAAGACCAATGATAATGTATCCGCATGAATCCCAAGCTATTTAAAGAAAAAAGTTGAGGATGAGGCAAGCCCAAAGATTAAGACAATTAAGGATAAGAACACAAACCATATGAAGACCAAGATACCAAAAAAAGGCAAGTAAAAGAGGGTTGAACAATAAAAACACATAAAAAGGGTTGTGTCAAAGATTATTTTTATTTAGAATAGGAATATAGAGATGATGTTTTTCTAAATATAGAATAGGACTCGACATGTGAGTAGTTTCTCCATAAATTAGAAAATTGTTGGATGAGTCATTAGATGGTTGAGATATTCTCTCAACCTCTCCCTCATTAGCTGCAAATCAATTAGATATAAAATTATATGAATATATGCAATATTTTGATGAATAATATAAAGTGATTTTTCATGCTCACTCTTTCATTTTGTTAATAGGTATTTGGGAAAAATTTATTCCCATCATGTGTGACTTTGAAAAGGATGAAGAATGGGATATTCAAAAAACTAGTAGATTTCTAAGAAGAAAGTTGTGTTTTTACCAAAATTTCATGGAAAATTTAATGTAAAAGTTATTTCCTTACAGGTTACAATTAATTATTTGTGACTAAAAATGTTAGTCTTAAGGAGTGGATTGATAAGTTAGAGGAAACCAATCTAATTAATTTATATGATGAGGCTAATTGTTTTGCAAGACTCAACCTTTGAGCTTCATGAGTAGGTTGTTCGATGTAGAGCTATAAAAAGGGTCTCTTTCACCTCTAGTTACCTCACATTAATATGTCAATCCGGGAACGTCTAGTTATTTCAAAGAGTGTCTCAGTCTGAGGCTTAGCACTTGCCAGAGTAATGCTTGTAGTACAGCTATTTAAAAGATACGAAAGTAAATTAATGCGAATCTACAACTTAACTACTTCAAAAGACCAAATCACACCGAGTATTGCATCAGCCAAAGGTTCGGTAGCAATAACCCATCCTTTCCATAACTGATGAGAACAGATCAGAGGTCTGGGAGCCAAATAGCAGATGTTGGGCTCACTATAGCCTGAGACCGTTCTTAATGAATAGAAATGAAACAGCAAGTAAAGGAAATATCAATGAAATAGAACAACACATCAGCCAAGGGCTCGGTAGCAATAACACATCCCTTTCATAGCTGATGGGAGCAGATCAGAGGTCTGGGAGCCAGATAGCAGATGTTGGGGCTCACTACAGCCTAAGACTGTCCTTAAGAAATAGCAAATTAGCAATCTGGAAATGGAACAGCAATTGAAATGGAACAACAAATAAATAGAACAACAAATTAATGGAACAGCAAATAAATGGAACAGCAAGTAAATAGAACAGCAAATAAATGGAACAGCAATTCAGAAATGGAACAGCAGTTGAAATAAGTAGTAACCAAGTTCCTCAAGCTGTAATTCTATTTAATCTCTCTAATCAAAACATCAATCCTTCAGTCTTAAAGGATGTACACATACAATGGAACAACACTACCGATCAAAATCTGGGAAACACAACATACTCAATCTTCTTCTGTTATTGATCTAAATAAACGCATATGATTGCATCTCAAGATGAAGAACAGTATCATTCAATAATCATGTGAAAACATACCTTTCAAGATAACTTATTATACTGTTAAATACAATCGTAATGAACTTTGTAATGGAGTGACAGTGTCCTGTAGAGATTAATCAATACTTAAAGGATTGGTAAAATGACATAGCGTCAATATAAAGTTCAGGAACACGAGACGAGTTAAACATAACAGAGCATGTAATATAATATTCTTAAAACACAGCAGATTACCAGATTACGTCTAAGAACAAACCACACAGAAACCACGCGTAATGGTACAAGAGCAAGTGTCCTCCAGGGCCGAGCCCTTATCTTCCAGGGGGACACCGCTTAAGATAGATCCAGGCTCAAAGATAAAAGAGTGAACAAGTATGTATTAAGGCATGAAATAAAATTACAGGAACTCAAGTCTTCTACAGAACATAAAGATCATAGTTCGGATCTTTCTTAAAAGAAATTACATACAGAACCTCTCCGTAGCCAACAGTGCTATCCCTTTTATAAGGAAGATGGCGGAGATATCTAGATACAGAAAATAGATAAAATAGCGATCCCTCGGGATCTAAGATCCTGAGGGATTCGCAGAATCATTAACACTGCGTCACTTCTTTCCTTTTCTGCTCCGTGCTGGTATCTCCCGCGTCCTTTCCTGGATTGATCCGTTTTGATCTGGTTTGCTTCCGGTCTCCCGTCAAAGAGACAGTAATTAGCTCATCCTTGTCTTTACCTTTGGAATGGCCACCTTCCATTTTTCCTCCCTCCTGCACATAGAAATGACGATTGTCAGTGTTTCTCATTAATCTTTCATGTTTTGTTATAAATCCTCATCATTATCTAAATTTCCCATACAAAAGGCTTTTGAGTTCTAATAAAAAGATACCAAAATAACCATCGAAGCATACCTTCCTTGATACTCCACACTCGACTCCAAGCTGGTAGTGTTCATCTATTTCATAAGAATTAGGATTTGAAGAATCCTTATGATATTTTTCTTTTTCTAGGTGGATGAGAAAGATCATAGACCATCCAAGAGTTATAGGGTTGCGAACGAGGCCTTGAACATGAAGCAAATAAATTAAAATTTCATTTGAAGAAATATGTTGAGGAATATAATTACAAAATTAAGAGGATAAGCGTGATTGCTAAAGTCCTCTCCTAATAATGTACTTCTTCTACTAGTGTTGCTATTGACATATTTTTATCTTACTTTTAGTAATGAAAATATATGATGAGGAAATGTTTTACTGCATTATGAGAATTGATGTGATTGTTAAAATTCCCTCCAATAGTGCACTTATTCTAATAGTGTTTTTTATGATGCTTTTGATTATATTTCTAGTAGTGATTTGATGTTGACATTGATAAGAAGGAATATATCGAGGTGCCTTCCTCTTATGAATGACTTTCTCTTGATTTTTAGAGACATATTGTTAGTATTAGGTCATATTTGTTGTGAAATATGGGCTATATATGTGGTGGATTTGGAAATAATGTTTAAGGTATTGTTATTTTGATTGAGTTGGAGTTGAGACCATTTAGAGGAGGACATGGATATGGAAATACTCCATTTTGTTTATGTATGATGTTATTTTAATTTACAAGAAGCACATCACTCATGAATTTTTGATTTGGTTAGTGATGATGATATGACAAATTTGGAGTTTGTTACTTCAAATGTCTCTTCTATTTATTTGTTGAGACAAAATCCCACAAATTTTGGTGAGCAGGAATCACATCATATGGCCGTTATTGAACATGAACACAATTATTTCCCATATTAACATTCTAATCAAGATAACAAGAAGAATTTTACTTCCACATCCATAAATCAAGAATATTGTAATAGTTATTCTTATAGACCTTTAGGGAAGAAGTGTAAGATGTAGAATCTTAGATCAATATTGACTACTAGCATTGAATCATGTGGTTGGATTGATGATTGGTCATTACACATTTGAATTTATGTTTGAGGACTTCATACATATGTGTCATCCATTGTATAGTCATACAATATTATTTATTCATGTTGATCGCTAGACTATGGTAGCAATATCTATTGGAGATTTGTGCATATTTGGAATTATTTGGAATTATTTCATGTGGTTGATGTGGGATAGTTTTAATTGGGGTCCAAATTATGGACCCTATTAACTATTGAATTTATCCCTAAAGTTGTTTAAGAGAATATGTTGTTGAACATGTTGGGATGTGTAAAACCAACTTGATATGTTGAGATAATGTCAGCTAATGATGAAGACTTTTTGATGTTAGGATTTTTGTGTAAACCCAAATTGATGTTACTATGGTATATGCTAGAAGTGTGTGTATATTGGTGTCAATAGATTATGGTATCTACAAAAAAAATGTTACTAACTAACAAAGAATTGTGTAATGACAAGGTGAGAACATGAGCATTGTTGAAAATATATTGTGACTTGAATCCTTATTGGTCTACATGATTCTATAGGCATGTTGGGACTTGTGTGTAAGATCAACATGTTGATGTTATATTGATAGATAAATTGGATCTTCTTTGAAAATATGAAGAATATTTGATGACAACAGTGAGAGGACTTAATTCCTTGTTTTGATCACTTATTCATATGTTCTTGTTTCTTTGCAATTATGTGAATACGATGTTTGATAGGTTTAAGTACTCTTCATTGTGAGATTGGTACATGGGTTTCTTCACAAATTTTTAAAGAGGATTGTGTGAATATTATTGTTTGTGAAGGTATCAATTCTTTAAGCTTCTTTGTAGATACTATTATTGTATGTAGTCTTGATTAGTTTAATCATTGTTAGCATTAATTATTTCTATTTATCTCTACCTAAAGAAATTAAAGGGGATATTGATTGAATTTTATTTTTAAGCTCCAAATTGTGGTTAAGGGGGGATGTTTGGATCTTGTGACTTTTGTAATCCCTTGGGTGGGCGTGCCCGCTCAAGGGGATGATTCTCAAAATTGGCCCCCAGGGGGAATCGGCTCCCTAGGCGGGAACTCTTTTGGCCAAGCGCGCTTACCCAAGGTATAGAGCTGTTTCCAAGAATCTTCCTTGTGCCTTGGATAGGCGCATCCAGTTGTGGTCGTGCCCACCTATGGCACAATGGGCCTGCTAGGTAGGCCTGCAATGCCGTAGGGAAAGCGTCGTGGGCATGCCTGCTAACGGGGTCAATTCTCAAAATCGACCCCTAAGGGGGCAATTCTTGGAATCGTCCCGACCCTATGCCTTTGGCAGGTGTGCCTGTCCTGGGAGCTGATTCACGAAATCAGCCCCATTGGTGGAAAATTCTCAGAATCAACCCCTTGGGGATCAATTCTCAAAATCAACACCAATGGCCAGGCGCACCTGCCCAAGACACATGGTCGATTCTCATAATTAGCCCCCTAGGTGCCATTCTTCCTTATTCGAGCATAATCGACATTTAGAGCTGGAGAGATACAGGAATTGATTAATGATATTTTTGACGTGTGGGAGATCATTGGCATAAAAAACCAAAAGGTCAAAAATTCTAAACCATTGATATGTACCAGCAGTAAATAAGGTCATGAAATAAAGCTCCTTCCAAAATATATGACTATCACACCTTGGAGAGCAACGCAAGGAGGGAAGGATGAAAAACTTGTCAAAACAATATTATCTTGTGTGAAGTTAGGTGAATTATCATTGCAAAAAATGTGTGAGGAATTTCAAAAGTAAGTTTGTTGAATTATTTTTACTTATTTTTGGATTATAAGTTTCTTTTAAATATAACATATTGTTGTTGGTAGTATCTGTTATACATATCATTATGTTAACATTTTTTACTTTATTTATTCAATCACAAGGTTTATATGAGAATACAAGAACAAATGGTTAAATTGTTGAATGAAGATAGTTGGGATGATGTTGTACGTAACTACCTAGATTCAAGTTCTACATCAACACTAAAATATTTTTCTCTTGCATTTAAAAAGGTATGTTGATTTTTACATTCGTTTTTATTCATATGTATACTAGTTTAATTTTATAACTTATATTTGTTTATTTCATTAAATATGTTGAAGAAGGATGCAAATGGAGTACCAAATAGTTTCAGAAGCTTTATTGAAAAAAATAAGTTGGAAAGGCTAAGAAACCAGTGCCTTAGTAATATTGAGCTTGATCCTAGTCGTACTCATTTCATTTGGAATGCGCTCAAGACTATCCAATATCAAGTAATAGAAGATGATTGTGAAGACATTGCAAAACTCATACCTAAAAGAGATTATTCCCTAGTTATAACAGATATTCCACATGGCTTCAATATCTCAAACATTGAATATGATAGTGACCCTTATGCTTATCAAGTTTTTAGTAAAGTGGTTGTGTAATTTCTAGAAGTCACAATATCACCATTTTGGAGATTCGTGACATTTCATTCAGACACACAATTTGCAATGTTATTAACAAGCTTCAAGGGAAACTTAAACTCAAGGATGTAGCTTACATGGTAAGATGTTGAAATTATATGTTTGATTAATGTTAAAAAAATCATTTGTGTACAAGTAAATTGAACTTTTACTATTTCATGTTACAAACAAGGATCAAATCTTATTGGTTGCAGAGATCAGTGAATTATAAGTGATTGTGAGTTCATTTAAGTTGAATGTTGGACAAAATATGATAGTTATAAGCCTATGCTTTTGAATCAGGTAGATGGAAAGAGTCATAGCCAAGTATTGGTCCATCATGTTGTTGTAAAAAAAATAACATATGAAGATAAAGAAGCAAAAGGAAATATAGTAAACATTTATCAAAAACCACAGTCATTGATTAACTATCTTATAGATTTATGTTCAAATGAAGGAGATTGGGTTTTAGATTTATTCTTAAACTCAAGTAAGTTTTATTATATAGAATTGAATTTCAATATTTTCATTTTAAATTTTTATGTGTTTATACTAATTTACTTAATTATTTCTTTTGTACTTGATGATTAGGTACAACACTAGCATGTTGCCTACAAAAAATAATAAATTACATTTCCACTGAAAAAGACCCAGTACAATGCAAATTTATTCGGCAAAGAATTAATGCTCTTCAATTTCTTCCAAATGCAATGCAAGAAGTTGGTTTGAGGAAAAGGGATTTTAATGAATCATGTGTGGAAAAAAAGGAAAAGAAACCTCAACCACCATTAGATGGAATGATTAGAAGGACATACTTTGGGAGATTCGCAGACATCGAAGATCCATCAAAAGAGGAAAATGAGCAAACTGAAGCAGAAAATATTATGGAAGAAGACAATGATGAAACTCTAGAAGATCAAGGGCATGGATTACTTGATATTATTGATTAAATTTAAGTTATGCTTACAAATGAAGCTCATTTTTTATAACTATTAATTAGTTATACTTGTAATGTTTTGGCATTGATATTTTATAAAAAGAATAAGTATTTAGTTATCATTATTATATGTTCAATATTTTTATTATGTGATTTTAACTTTAAGTTTTAAGTGAATCACTATTTTTTGAAAAAAAAAAAATGTGGTTATTATTATTTTTCAACATAAAATTCATAAAAACTCCTACATTTTAACTTTTTTTTGTTAAATTTGCCTATAAAAATCGTTTATTTGACATGTTCCCTTTAACAAAAAGATCTCAAAATGTGTATTTTTTTGTTATCTCTTATACTTTTATGCCAACTGTTAAAAATTATTGTTTTTTTAGTGACAATTATTTGATGTGCATTGAAATATTAATTAATGATATATAAATATGTAGAAGATTGAAACTTTAAAATATTGACATTTTTTTTAATTATGCAAAAGAAGAAAGATCTCACTACAAAAAAAATGAAAAGAAAAACAAAAAAATACAAACCTGAAATACACGTAAAAAAAATATGCCAAGGAAGAAGAAAAATATGACTACTTCAAAAATTGTTAAATTTAGAAAATAATTTCCACACTTAATATATTAGAAAATTTAAAGTCAAAAAATAAGTCTTCTAAAACAAGGGGTTAACATTGCATCAACGCTTTTCAAAATCAGCATGAAAATCATTAACATTTAAAAATAATGTTTATACTTGATATATAAGAAAATTTAAAGTGTCAAAAATCTGCTTAAAAGAATAAGTGTATTCTGAATCACCACTTTTCAAAATCGGATTACCTTTTTCCTACCTCAAAAAAACGAGTGCTCAGTATAGTTCTCGTTTGATAATTTACATTGTTTTTTGTAGAATTTCTCGGTATTATATCTCACTATGATTTGACATGTCATCATGGTTGTCACCTGCACTTTATCAAATAATCATGCAAGTAGTTTCTAAAGCCATATTGCTTCTCAACTTGCCAACCAAGCTATAATATACCTCTGCAGTATTGAGTGCGACAGATGTATGCTCCCTTCTCATCCAAGAAATCATAACGAAGCCTAAATTGAAGTAACACTCTCTCCCCAATCTGAATATGTATATCCTTGTAGTTGTCCTTCACTGTTTGAGAGATATATCAAACTATAATTGGTTGTTCTATAACCAATCGTACGATGTTGGTACTTCAACACATGTTGAGCCACATGCCTTGGCTCAACCATAAGTTGATTAGACACTTTTTGCCTACCCTAACTAGTGCTCTTTCTTAAACAGATCCTATTATGGTAATCTTAGTTGCTCCCTATTCCATTGCATCTTTCTAGTTATTGTATCATATTAGCTATATAGTCTAACAATCTCAATGATAGTTCTTCATCCCAAAAATATCTAAGGGATTTCAATGGTATGCTTCTTTTGATCAAGGAGGTAATACATCAAATCTCGGTCCTTCGTCTCAAACACTGGGGTCAACTCTCTCTGAAACTAAAACAAGGCTTCCTAAGTAAGCCTTGACTGCTCCCTCTATTATGGAGGCAAATATTTCTATTAATTTTGTTCTCTCTAACACATGATTCTTTCTGCTTCCATTAGAAATAAATCATATAGGATCAACCTTGATCCATCAATCCAAGACATAGGTACAATATTCTATATTAAAATACCCCTTCATGACCCTCAAAGCCTTAAGCTAGCCCTATGTACATTTATTCCTCAATTTCTTCATCGATAAAAATGACCTTTAGATCCATCTAATGCAACCTTCAATAGAAATCATAAAGATAATAAGTTTACAAAATTTCACTTGACAATTTGGAGCAAATGTCTCAATATATTCTTCTCCCTCTTGCTGTGAGAATTTTCATGAGTCTTGCTTTGTACTTCTCTACGTTGCCATATACTTTTATATCCCTTAGGAATTCGTCATTGTCTTCTCTTCAAGTCTCACACAATTTTCATATACATATCTCTTCCAAACTTGTCAACTTGACAAACTGTTCCCTCTGAACTGGAAACTCTTTTGGTCATCTAGAATGGTACTACTCCCTATTGAATGCAAATTGATTTTGCTGATAGAATCCTCTTGCCATAAACTTTTCTTCATTCTTCCTGATGCTTCCACCTACTTCCAGAGTCTTAGTAGCCTTTCATAATGTTCATGCAAACATCATTAGGAAGCCAGGGAAGAACGATTATAACCAAACAAAAGATACAAACATAAAAAATTAACTATTAGTAAAACACCAACAATAGTAATCAAGGAAGAGAGATATAAGATACTTATCTTTTTAGGATAGAGGGGAATTTTTCATTCCCCTCTTGACCCCTTCCATCTTGCAAAAATCAGAAGCCAAAGGATAATAAGGAATTCTATAGTGGGTGCCCCTTTCCTTGTATTCACATATAATAATTGAAGAATAGATATTAGAGAATAGGGCCCACCTTATAGCTAGGTTTTCTCCTATATTGCATTCCTTGGATATATCTTGTGTTCATTTGTGAGGATGGTGTGTTATTTTTCTCATTCTTTCATTTTCATATTATTTTCATAAATCGAAACAATAAGATAGTATTAACTAATCTAGGATGTAATAAAATAAATTATATAGCCACATATTTTAAAATATTTCAACATTTATTGTGTTGAACTATTCTTGTGGAATATCCATGGCAGTTTACAGATCAATGAACTAACTAGACTTTATGAACACAAGTTTTATTCTTGGTTATTATTTTTTATGTTTAACTTTTTGAATAACATGACTCAAAACTTCTTTAATTTTGAAAATTTTATATTTATTATTGTTATTATCATTTAATTGTCTTCTAAAGAATTCACGAACCTTTATTTTACCATAGTGATATGTCCTTGTAATGCTCTCAGCATTTTTTATGTAAATGCAATGGGTGGTATTAATGTTTAACCAATAAAGATCATTTAACTTAGTTAAATTTTATATGCATGCATTATTCTTGAATCTAATAAGTTGAGATCTCCTCCTACGTCGCCAACATAATGTTTAACACAACAATGGGGTATGATATAAACACCCTTATGATGTTTTGGATCAATGACATATTTTGCACATTCTAACATGCCCTTGAGAGTGCTAGGGGAGTGAATATAACTCTAATTATTTATCTTTATTTATTTATTTTGTAATTTTTTACGTCATTTCTTTGATATAAGAAAGTATGGTCTTCTTAATTTTACCAATTGATTCATGAACTATTTAGTCTCCACCAGTATAACTTAAGACAACCTTTCTGAATCAATATTCATTATAGTTATTATTTCTAAAAACATTAGCCAAGTGACTAAGCTTTCACTCTACATAGTGACCATCTAAGACCTTGATTACTCAAGTCACCAATGTAGTGATGACCCTAATATTTTGAGCAAGGTGGTGACGAGACTCAACATGGATATACTTGTTAATATGCCTCCATCTTTTCATATAGTTGATGTGATCATTTTCCTTAGACCTGAGGATATCAAGGAATGAAATGTCGTTGTCCTATATTTCCACTATAAATTTATTGCTCTTTGCTTTCCTATTCAGATGATCTTTGAATCTATCAAGGCTTTATATACCATGAGGCTAGATTATGTAAGTGTCAATTATGAATCATTTCTAGAGCTTGGATTTAAGAGGATGGATTTCAATAGATTTGTTTTTGAGCTATTTATTGTATAGATATACTACAACAAGTCGCAATGGCTCATAGGTATTACCCAAAAAGATAAAATGTTTGATCTGAAGCACAATTTAGCCAAGGTCTCAATTTCATCATCTATGATATCCTTGATAGCAGTGTTGCCATTGTTTACTAGAAATTTGGTAAAAAGTGAAACCAGATTGAAACTAAATAGAAGATCTTGATCATTAAAAAATTATATTTATGATTTCATTGATCACATGAAAAGATTCCTTAAAATAATAGTGTGTTATTTGAACCAGAGTCCTAGGTTTTTTAGCAATATATTTCACCAATATGTGTATGGGAGGGTCATTGGTATTAATTATGGTTCTTCGAAGAGCATTATTGTTGTGAATTTTAGGCATCCCATATATTCATGGAACTGCACAACTTTTTTTATGTTAGTTTTTCACTCAAATCATCATTAGAAGAATAGTTATTTATAATCAAGCTCACCTTCTTCACCTTTGTCAAGTTTATTACCATTATTTCTTTATTTTTCCTCAATTTTTTCAATGGTATGACCTCGTTCTTATCAATATTTTTCTTTGTTAGTTTGGTGATGAGAGTCAATGTGGAGATACATATTAGTAGACATCATTTTGATATTCTCGATGTGATAATGAGCATTACATTTGGCATTGGAATAGAAGAAAACAACAACATCCCATTCCTTGATTCTGCATCCCTAAGAAAAATAATGGTCTTGATTTTTACCAAAATTTTGGTAAACTATGCCATCAATGTTTTCAAGGATATCACATATGAGGAAACTACAACCCTAGATAAAGTGTGCCTTAAATTTCAACATATTTCAACTTCTAAGATAAGATCTACGAGCAAATTGAAACTATGCCATCAATGTTTTCAAGGATATCACATATGAGGAAACTACAACCCTAGATAAAGTGTGCCTTAAATTTCAACATATCTCAACTTCTAGGATAAGATCTATGAGGAAATTGAAGTTGTAGCAATGGGATCAACATTGTGACCTATTGTAGTAGATCTATACATGGAATGGTTTGAACAAAAATACATTGAAACCCATCCTTTCGAACCGAGGTCTAGAAAAGATTCATAGATGACACCTACTTAATTTAACCTCGTGGAATACAAAGCCTTGGTAAGTTCAAAGGTCATCTTAATACGAAAATAGAGAGCATTACATTTACCATGGAAATAGAAGACAACAACAACATCTCATTCCTTGATATCCTCATCTCAATTAAAATGATTTCTCATTATCACATCAAATATATTAGAATATGCATATTGATAACATCTCCATATTGAATTTCATCATGGCCATGCTCAAAAACTAGGGGCCATGAATACATGGGTGACTTGAGTAATCTAGGTTTAGATGGTGATCATTAGAGAAGAAGCTTAGTCACTTGGTATAACAATGATCATAAAAAAAAAAAAAAAGCAATTCAAAAATCCTAACCATATCATTTGTGAACCAATTGGTGAAATGAAAAGGATCGGGTTTCATTAAATTAAAGGAATTATATACAAAATTGTAATTAAAATGGAAGAAAGTAATAATAGAGTTATTTTGCTCCCCTTAACCCTCTTAAAAACATGCTAAATTGTGTGAAAGATATTATTAATCCAAAACATAATAAATGTGTTAAAGATTGTAATAAATATTATATTGGTGAGATAGGGAGATCCTCAAAGAATATTGAGTAGATATAAACTATAATTGAAATAAAAATATGTATTGACTGAACATTTTGAAAATAGTCATTCTAATTTGCATTAAAAAAATTACTAGAATTATATAAATAGGAAAGAACTCTAATAAAATAAAGAAGATTTATAAACTCCTTGAAACAAAAATAAATTATTAAAATATTATTAATATAATAATTATATATATATATATATATATATAATTAAATAATATAAAATTTTTCAATAAATTTTAAAAATTAATTATTAATTATATTAATTGAAAAGCTTTAAAACTTATTAATATTTTAAATTTAACCTTATTTAGATAATATTTAAATTTAACCTTATTTAGAAGCATACTCCCTTTTTTATGGATCGAAACAGAACCTCAAATTATAAACATGAAACTGAATTTTCCATCTTTGAGAAAGTTTTAGAAAAAACTTGCATTATTAAACCATTTAATAAACACAACTCCAAATTTACAACTTAAATTAAAGTTGTTTAAAAAACTTTACCTAGGTCCTACATTACTAATCCATTTAATAAAGACCAATGCAAGATAGTTTTACACTTTTTTATTCTGATTTATATTGAAGTATTTTTCTCCAACATTTCAGGCAAGATATTAAGGTTGAAAGTTTCATCATTAACATTTTTACAGATTTAAAAAAAAAAAAAAATTTATAAATATATTCTAAAAATTATAAAATTTAATTTTCCATATCTTAAAATATCTAGGATTTTTTTTTCTATACTTTCGGAGCTTGAGACAACATGATATGGATTTATGGAAAATATATGCCAACGTGCTTATTTACGCATAATATTGAGGTCTAAGTTATAGGACACGTTCCCCAGGGTCTCGTGTCCCATATTTTACGTATTGGACACGAAAATGGCCCTAATACGTGTTGAATACGATTTTCAACGTGTCATGAAAACTTGAATACGTATTCTACGTTTTCCGTCGTGTCCTAAATTTCGAATACGCGTATTTGGTTTGTAGAATACGTTGCCCTAACGTATTTCGACATGTTGAATACGTATTGCGAAAAAAACATAATTTAAAGCCCACGCGTTGGTCTATTCCGGGTTATTTTCGTCCTGCTGTCGTCTGGAGCTGCG
>APFE031304159.1:29038-42146 GCA_000404065.3 Pinus taeda | reverse complement strand
AAGAGATATTTGAAAAAAAATCTGGTGTTATGCATAAAATAGTAAAAAATAAAAGAAAAATTAGGTCCATGTAATATTATAAAAAGTATTTGAAAAACAAATGTGGTGTTATACATAAAATAATAAAAAATTAAAATTAAAATTAGATCCATGTTGCATACTATTTATTTGTTAATTTTTTTCATTTTCATAATTATTAAGTTAAATTAAATTAAACTAAATATTTTAAAGATTCAGAAATTATGCAATTACATTTATTTAATTAATAAATATAACCTTTTGATTTATTTATCAAGTATAAAAATATGAAAATAAGAAAAATACTTAACATAAATTCAATATTGTTTCATATATATGTTAATACAGTTTTTAAAAGTTTAATATATGTATTATAATATAGTTTTAAACTAGGTTAACTCCTTCCATCGATAAGCATACATCGCTCTCAACATTCTCTCATCATTTTTTTTTTCACAAAGTCAGTTGCTAGATGTATTCAAAAAAGTAGGGGGAGACTAAGCTCCGGTTTTACAATGGAAGAGATCACAGAATGAGCTTGCAGCTGAATTACATTGTGACAGTTCACAGGAATGCTTTTACTATCCGATTGAAAGATCCTAATACAAGTATACATTCTGATAAATTGGGACAAAAGCAGGCTGACTTTACAATACATCTAGTCGATACTTATATGGCTAATCTGTCGGGCATTGGAGTCCTTAGGATGGCTGTCTATTGCTGCAACTCTTGCACTAGAGGAGCTGGTGCTTGGACCATTTGAACTGTTGATCTTGTCCATCATAAACTTGAGGATCTCAACAGACTCTTGGATGTGTGCACAGGTATTTGAAAGAGAGCTGAATTGCTCCTGCAAAGAGGAGATGCGATGCAGGAAAAGATTGAGGTCGGCCTCATATTTTGATGTGAGAATCCTTGTGGCAGCATCGATTTTTTCGTCTAGCAAGCGCCGATGCGTTCTGACTTGTTCTATCTTTGCTTGAAGGTCTCGGTAATGCAAGCAATCCTCACTTCGATCCATAAGGAGAGCTTCAGCGCTGGCTTGAGGCAACTTTTGATGCAGGTGCATCTCACCCTTTTCTTAATTAAAGAAAAATCCAAGTGGAGCATGAAGACATGGACCAGCGGAGCTGAATAAAGGAAAAAACAGAGAAAATATCCCTTAAAGCAGTTAAAGAAAAAAAATTAAAGAGAGAATGGATAAGACTAGATAGACTTCCTATTATTAATAGCCATGCACGCTTTTTGGAGAGTTTTTGTGGAGAAAAATCAGAAGAGGATAGGATCGGTCCTTCATAAGGCTTTTTATATAAATGTAATGCAATAGGGGCGTGATAGATATCTTATTTTGTGAAGAAAATTGTGAGTGAGCAAGATGTAGTCGATTGTGAGCTGGGGTTTAAGGCTGAAATGCCTTAGCCTAGAATGTAATTTGTTCTGTATATATATGTGAAATGTGTTCTAGTATTGTATACGCTTGTGTGAGTTTACAATTTACCAAATTATGTGTGGTTGTGTGCGTTCAACTCTTATATGGTGTACTGTTATAATGTTATAATGTGTGTGCGCAGCGGAAGCGTAGTGGGCCATAACCCACAGGTCCAGGATCTTGTTTTTTTTTTTAAGAAATTGGGAATTTGGGCAACCCCCAAATTCTCAGTTTCATCATGTGGTATCAGAGCAGGGAAAGGATTCCTGAGAGAAGAAAGAAGAATGCAAACAGAAGGGGAAAGAGGTACAACTATGTTAAAGTTGGAGAGTTTATGCAGATGGCGACAGCAGAAGGTGAGAAGATTTGCAGCAACCCAGAGGATGCCAAAAGACCGAGTGCGGAGGGCTTGGTGAGGTATCATGTAACAAAGGAGGCTGTTACTGCAGAGGTTGGTTGCATTGAAGGAATGTAGTGGTTAAAATTACTAAGGACAAGGAGAAGCATATGACCAGGAGGTCATAAATTTTTGTGCCTTGGGAGTCTGATGCAGGTGCATCTCACCCTTTTCTTAATTAAAGAAAAATCCAAGTGGAGCATGAAGACGTGGACCAGCGGAGCTGAATAAAGGGAAAAAACAGAGAAAATCTCCCTTAAAGCAGTTAAAGAAAAAAAATTAAAGAGAGAATGGATAAGACTAGATAGACTTCCTATTATTAATAGTCATGCACGCTTTTTGGAGAGTTTTTGTAGAGAAAAATCAGAAGAGGATAGGATCGGTCCTTCATAAGACTTTTTATATAAATGTAATGCAATAGGGGTGTAATAGATATCTTATTTTGTGAAGAAAATTGTGAGTGGGAAAGATGTAGCTGAGCATGAGTTCGTTTTAAGGTTGAAAGGCCTTAACTTTGTAATTGTTCCGTAAATATATAAAAGTGTGTTTATGTTCTGTGTTAATTTTATACACTATGTGTTTTATAAATGAGTCAAAACTTGTGTTCTGTAAATAAAAATGGTGTTGCAGGCACTCGGCGGCGGCTGCATGAATGTTCAAATGAGAGCAAGACAGACTATAACGGTGAATTAATTAAAAGACTTCCCAAAGATTGAGTGGGCCCATAACCCACAGGTCCAGGATCAAGATTTTTAAAGAATTTGGGATTTTGGGCAACCCCCAAAATCTCATTTTCATCACATTTGTATATGAGAATTGCTTAATTTAATAGAAATTGTAGTCTAGTTTTTTTTGCTACATCATTTGGTATCATATCCATAAGATGGCTAGGAGAGGAAGAGGAAGAGGAGGTCTTGGTTAGATTCGTAGAGATATGCAAAATCTCCAACGACAAGTAGTATATCTTACAAGCATTTTAGCAAATCAAAGAATGATACCAAGAGGAGATGTGTCAGATGAAGAGGCAAACAATAGAGATGTATATCAACATGAAAAAATTAATGGAGAACAATTAGAGTGCATGTCTTTTGAAGAGAGACTACTCAAGGCTCTAGAAGAAAAAAAATGATAGGATCAAAAGTGAAGTTTCAAAGTATGGAGGCAGTCTTAAACCAAGGGATTTAATAAATTGGGTGAACAACATGGGATTTCTTTATTAATGGAAGCCTATGACAAAGGAAAATAAGGTAAATTTCGCATGCACTGAGTTGAAGGGTCATGCAATGATCTGGTGGTATCATTTACAGAAAGAAAGAATAAAAAAAGGAAAAGAAAAATTAGGACTTGGAATAAGATGGAGAAGAAGTTGAAATATAAATTTCTTCCTCTATACTATGCATAGATCCTTTTTCATAGATTTCAAAACTTGAAGAAAAACATGTCTATTGTGGAAGATCTTATGAAGGAATTCTATGAGTTATCCATTCATATGGATCACTAAGAAATTGATGAGCAACTATCTACAAGGTATGTGAATTGTCTAAAATTTTATATCCAAGATGAATGGAGGATACATAGGATTAGCAACATGGAAGATGCACACAATTAGTCTTAAAGGTTGAGGTAAAACAAAACTGATAATACTTTTGAAGGAATAGAGGATTAAGGATGCGTACATCATCTCCATTGCAAGGTGGTTCAAACTATATTAGAGGAGAATCATCCCAAGGAGCATAGAAATCAAAAGATACTTGACAAAATAACCCAAATCAACAAAGAGGAAGAGGATTTCATAGGGTTGGAGGTCACAATGGTGGCAGACGATTGGAAAACTAGTGAAGACCCTTTGTTTTTCTTTGGGTGTGGTGGAGAGGGTCATAGACCCTTTGAATACCCAAATTATAACATGCAAGAGTAGAAACAAGGAGAGTAATCGAGATTGAGCTTGGCCCTAATTGAAAATGAAGAAGAAGGAGTCGAATCTCAAGTTCCAGTATATATGGGGGAGAATCTCATGATGAGGAGAGCAATGGTGATTCCATAAAAGGAGCAAAGGCAAAGTAGTAGTAATGAATATTCTTTGCTTCAGATATCTACCTTTTTAACCTGGTGCACTTTGGGGGTTAAGGTATGTCAAGTTATTGTTGATATTGGTAGTTGTGAGAATATGATTTCCAAAGAGATGGTAGATAAATTAAACCTACAATATGATAAACATCCCCATCCTTACCAATTTGCATAGTTTAAAAAGGGGAATGAAGTCAATAGGAAAATTTTGAGGTAAAAAATTGGTCTCAAAACAAAAAATGAACTAACAAAATTGACTTTATGTGAACCAATAGTATTCAATATGATGATGTCATCCCCAGGGGTAAATACTTTGGAGAGAAAGGAAAAAAATTTTTATTTTATTTTTTTAATTTGTATTTTTGTCTTATCTCCTTACCTATGTACTCAAATCTCAAGTGTAGACACTCGTCGGATGCCAAATTAAATTCCACATCCAACAAGTACCCACAATGCATACTTTGAGTAGACCCACATCGAAAAAAATTGAAAATACATGAAACAAATGTGTTGAAACACATATTTTTTCATGTACTTTCAATTTTTTTCAATGTGGGTCTACTCAAAAGTAGGAAGAGAAGGTATTCTTTGGATGTGGAATTAAATTCCACATCCAACAGATTTCTAAACTCAAGGTTTCAACATATTTGTTCATGTATTTTCATTTTTTTCGATATGTATCTACTTAGAAGTATGCAAAATGGGTACTCATTAGACGTGGAACTTAATTCTACATCCAACGAGTGTGTCCGCTTGATATTTGAGTAAACCTGTAAGGAGATAAGTCAAAAATAAAATTAAAAAGTAGTTTCCTTTCTTTTTCATAAAAAATTCATAACTATTATTTTATTATTTTAACTAGTATTTTATTATTTTCTTAGGAATCCCATTTTAGACCTCTAAATTCCCCTAATGCGCAATTGAAAAAAAGTGTTTGGACAAGTTTTCTATGGGAAAGACTTATAGATATAAAATAAGGTGTGATGTCATCCCTATGGATGTATGCCATATGTTGTTGGGGAGGTCATGGCAATATGACAAAAAATTCATGCATGATGATGAGAAAAAAACATATACATTTTGGAAGGATGGATCTAAAGTCATGTTACTGCCCCTTAAGGATGAAAGGAAAGCTAAGAATATGTTGTCTAAAAGACAACTTGTTAAGGAATTGAAGGTAACAAGATTCTACTATGCATTAATGGTGCAGAAAAGCGAAGGAGAAGACATACCAATACCCACTTAAGAGACAAAGGTATTAGAAGAATATGTTGGTTTTATACCAAATGAGTTACCTGATGATCTTCCACCAATGCAGAATATTCAACATCACATTGATATAATTCCAAGAGTCCTGAATTCCATTTCAGGACATGAACAATAGGAGTTATAATAGCAAGACACATGGATATTGATAAGATGGAAGGAAATAAAGATGCCTCTTCTATAAAAGAATTGTGTCACATCTGTTTTGAAGCTAAATGCACATCTGAATTTTTTAATAGTATGGCTTTTTCACATAGGTTTTTTTCTAGTTATAAGGCCCTACATATCCATGGTAAATTGCAAGAAAATTCAGTGCCCATTCATTATCCAGAACCTAGTTGTAGTGACCCTACGATTCCTCAAATATGTGAAGCGATCCTTTCCAAGCTTATTATCGAGAAGTAGAAATTGGAATTGGAAAATTTGGAGAATCCCATTTCTCAGATTTCCTATTTCCCTTTTAAGGATTACTTGACACTCTTATTGAAGGAAGTGCCTGAAGAAGGAAGCTCAATTGTGGTCGTTGTTGTTGTTATTAAAATGTCAAAATGTCCTAAATGTAAAAGGTTAATTTGTGTTTAATGCAGTGTGCCATGGCATAAGGGTTTGGATTGCACCAAAATAAAGGAAGTGGCATATCTTGAGTAAGAGAAAGGTGCCTGATGTTATGCAAGGTAGTAAAAGAGAAAAATTGGCAACAGTGTCCAAGATGCAAACAAATTGTTGAAAAAATGTTTGGATGTCGTCACATTATTTGTAGATGTTGTTTCGAGTTTTTTTATGCGTGTGGATTGGAATGGAGAAACCTTAAGATAGTGACAATGGAACTTGGAGGGAAGTCCCCTTTTATTTTATGTGAATGTGTTGATGAGAATAATGTCGTGGTCATGGATTTGAATTAAATTGCATCACTCCATAGCTTGAGCTTCAAGGTTTGCAGTGGAAGGGACTATAATGGCAGAGGGGAAGGGAGAGCATGACTTGGAAGGATGGAGTTCTTGATGACAATAATAAGCATGGTGATTGTATCGGCCCTTTTACTTGTGTGGCTATGGTATTGTCGTCAACGAACTCTTACAACTGAGGAGGAACCTGTTTTCAATACAACAGTAAGGAAACCTTGAATTCGATGGATGCAGAGCTATCATGTTGGAAGTACTTCATATTCATCTTTCGCTTCAGAAGAGACACAGGATGGGGAGAATGAGGGGGTACCTAAAACTGAATAATAATTTCCTAATAATCTAAGAAAAGAGAGATGAAAAGACAAGAGAGTGAATCACAAAGACATGAAAAAGAAGGAGCACATGAAATTCGAAGAATGAAGCAAGGTCAATATGTTGAAAGGCGATAAAGAAGGATGAGGAATATGAAGCTAAGGGGTGTAGCAAATAAGAGGAAGCAAAAGCACAAAAAGAAAAAGAAGAGGAAGCTACAAATGCAGAATTTGAGAAATGGAAAGGTGTCTTCTTAGTTAAAGAAGAAGGAACAACATAGGAGGAAATGTATGATGGTAGTCAAGGGTTTCTCTTTGATTTTGTGGAGTATATTAAGAAGCATAAGTGCATACCATTATAATACCTTGCTATAGATTTCAAACTCCGTACTTAGGATTGCATCAACTACATATTGTCCCTAGAAAAAATGGGTCGACTATATGGAGTTATAGAATGACAGAAGGCAAGATTATAACGATACATATATATTATATATAGTATATATGACTCTAGAGGAAATGAAAGTTGTTGCAGACTACATCAAGAGACAAGGCAAGGTAAGCATCGCCCAAGTTAGCCAACAAACCAAATGAATTTATTAACTTGGAGCCAAATCTAAGTATTGAGAACTTTCCTATGGACTCGAATGAAGATGTGAAGGCCAACATTGGTAAAAATGCAATTGCTATTTCATAGGTGAAATTGATGGATGAAATTAGATTGCAAAACTAGCATGATGGATTAGTATGTTACTTGAGTTTTCAACTAAAGTTGATTGTAGTTTGAGGACAATAACTTGCAAGAGCTACACTTTTTTCAAGCAGAGGAGAATGATGCATGTAATTAGCATATTGGCACTTTTTCAGTGCAAAAATTCCTTCACATGAGGACTCGGATTGGGCTTTAGTGTTTTTATGAGACTTTTTTTTTCTCAATATTTTTCCAAAATTGTAATTAGCTTTAGATTTTTTGGAAACAACTACCCAAAAAGGGTGATTTTAATATTGTAGATAAAAAAGTGTTTATTTTTCATAATAAAGTGGGATGGAGAAAGAAGTGGTCAAAGGATGAGAATGGCGAGGAAAGAAATGAAGGTTATCACTATGTAATGAGGCCAAGGAGAAAGGTGGATTACTAAAATATATACACATAAATTTTGATTAATAGAATTTAGAAATGTATGCTTCCATTTTTATATGAGAATCGCTTAATCCAATAGAAATTATAGTCCAATTATTTTTGGTTTCATCATCCCTTCTTTGGTTTGTTCTTTGGCGGTTTTGTTTGAGTCTAAAACTTGTGAGGCAGATTGTTTGCAGTATCAGGAAGATATGGAGTAAAAAGATGTAAATGGAAAAAGTATGATTGAAGTTTTGAAGAATAGTAAAGAAGAGAAGGTGAAAATCAAGGTGGTGTTGAGGCATGAAAATTAACATTATTTCATATCCTTTTATCATCTTTTCACAATTTTTCTCTTCACTTTTAATTCTTTTCCACTTTCTCATATGGTTTGGATTTATGAAGGAAAAAAATGAAATACTAACTTAAACAAAAACACAGAGCTATACTGAAACTAGACTTCAATTAATTAATAACAAATATTCAAATTGTTTACATGCATAATGGAAATAGACTGGCTCAGGAGATGGTAGCTTATCTTTGAGAAGAGATGTGATAGTGTTAGAGGCCTTTTTATTATTGAGAAATAATGGAAAACCCTAAACATCCAAAAACTTAACCCTAGGAGATGAAGTGCCAAGAGTCTATGGGCCATGTTGGGGTTGGTACATCAACTTCCCAAGGTCGTAACTTTGACATACCATCTCCATTTGACGCATACGATACCTCATTAGAAATATCTATCTAAGGACAACAAATTTTAATTGTAGACCCTTTTCATGGGCTAGGGGTCTTCTTGTTTTCCAAAAAAAAACGTTGTTTAAGGCCTCAAAACAACTCCAGAAGTTTAGGACCCAAAAAACTGCAAAAATAGTAAATTGTACTGCAATTAACGAAACTAAAAGAAATAGTGGTGGGGGTCTAAGTGGAATAGGCGAGTGACCATTAATATCCACCTGGATCATCATAACCTTATTTCACTCCATTTTTATGCTTATATGTGAGATTGTGCTCAATATTTTCAAATGAATTTATTTTAGTATTTTAAGTCAGTTTATGATTAAATATTAGAAAAATAGCATGTTTTCATTTATCTTTGAAGGTTGGGTGAGTTTGGTGATAATTGTAGGTATATTTGGAGATTCCAACAATGCACATTTTTTTCACTTAGCATCAAATTCGAATTTATTCTTCAATCGTTGAATATTTGCGTTGGTTTTTGAATCATTAATCAATCATCCAAGATATGCAAATAATCTTGGAGCTCTTGAACAAACTAGTTGGGAAATTTGACCAAATATCTTGGAAATATTAATGAGAAGGTCTTTAGAGATATTTACTTGCTAATTATTAGCAAATGATTGTAACCACATCAAAGATATATGGATATGAATTTATTATTGGTTATCTTAGTTTCAAAGTAAGCTTTTTTGTAAATGAAAGTGTCTTCTCCATTCCAAAAGGAAGACTCTTGGAACATGTGTCCACTTATAATGGAATATAATAAAACCTTTTAATATTTTCTTCACATAGATTGTCATTTTCTAAACTTAGGTGTAGTATATTTTGATTTAGTTTATTATATTATAAAGTAGTTTTCTACCTTTTTCTTGAGAGAATTGAGCTCACACCAAATAGATCAGGGTGGTCTCTTTTCCTTTTTTTAATAATTTCACAAATAGTTTTTTCTTTTGCAAGTTAAATTAGGTTGATTTTATTAATGCTTGCCAACAACATGAGTTGTGATTTATGGCAAATGAATTGTGCCTACTTCATGTATGATTGCCCTTCAAGTACATAATCGTTGCTAAGAGTGATTGAGTTAGCTTTGAGTTTATGAATTGTGGTGTGTTTCCTTTATGCGCGTGTGTTTTATTTTATTAAAGCTTGCTAACAACGGGAGCAATTGTTAAAGGAAAATTATGCAAGGAGATAATCTGTAGATAACAGGATCCTTGTTTAATAACATGATAGATGCCAAGTACATTAATATTGCCAGAATTGATTAATTTTGCTTTTGACTGTTGAAGTGTGGCATGTTTCATTTTATTTAATTGATTTCATAAAGTACGATAAGCATTAATCATTCTAGATAGATTTTACAACAAAATCTAATTTTGCACACATGGTGTTAGCATTTCACAAGTTTACAAACTCTAGGTTGATAATAAAACTTTACACAAATTGTACAAATAAATTACCTAACATGTGGAGGGCATTGTTTAAGATGCAAAAATAAAGGACTCGTCTAAGGTTGATGCAAGGACTATACCTACTCATAAAAGAAAATGTATTTGAGCGTGCCCAGAGGGTGAATATAGAGATTGGATTGTGAATGTTAAAGTAAGGGATGAAGGAAAGGACATAGCAAGATAGTAACTCCAATTGGGTGATGAGATCATTTAAAGCACTAGAACTCTGATTTATGCTCAATAAGCCAACTATACAACATCTTTCCTCAATAAAATCACCTCTTTTCTATTTTGTTTGGCCAAAGAAGGTTCCTTCTATGTTCTATACAATTTTCAATGGTTAGATTTGGGAGTTCTCCCCGTGTTTTGTAGTGATGAATATGTATTTGAAATTCATGAAGATTTCACTTACAAGTGTGTAAATTCGAATTGTTATTAACAATGACTTTGTGTTACCTCTATTTCATTTGTAAATACAAATTGTCATCAACAATGACTTTGTGTTAGCTCTATTTCATTCAATTTCTTGATTTCCTTTGGGACACAATTGGATTGTTTTGTGATGGATTATTTTGTGATGGACCTAGCAGAGCCCCACTTAGGTGCTCTAGTTTTATGCTCTTGTTTCCCGTTGATTCACAATTGTCATAAATTCTTTCATAAAGCATTCAAGAATGATAATGCAACATCTCGATCACGAATTTTGAGGAGAATGTACAACGAAGTGGAGTTGATGATTAGATTTGGTAAGAATCTTTGAATATAGGGAGAGTTTTTAAGAACTGCGAAGGACGCTTCTATAATTATATAAACAGAAACTAAATGTGAAGTAAAGCTAATCAAGTAATTAGATAAAAAAATCTAATTTAAAGAGTTGGCCCCACTAATAATGTTAAGGCAGGCTTTGTCCATGACCAAAATCACGTAACTAGATCAACAAAATTAAAGATAGGGTCCCACTAAAAATTAAAATAAAATATTAATAATGTTAAGGCAGGCTTTGTCCATGACCAAAATCACGTAACTAGATCAACAAAATTAAAGATAGGGTCCCACTAAAGCTTAAAATAAAATAATCATTAAAGCGAAAGATGACAAATAAAATAATTATTAACACCCCGGAAACCGAAAAAGATTTACATCATACTTCCCTGGTATCTTGAGTCATTTTGGTCAATCATTAGAGGAGTGGGGCGTCTCTTTTGGACGGTATATTTTTGCATTGTCCTCATAATGTATGTATATATATAATAGGTTGGAAGTGTATTAAAAAGACATGTTTAATTGTATTATAAAAATGTTTAATTACTAATTTATAGTGGTTGTTGGTTTTTTGTATTATTATTATAAATAATGTAAAAGGAAAATATATTTTGGTTTATTTTTTTTAATTATAATGGACATTTCAATTATAATTTTCTCTTGAAAACTATTACATTTTAAATTATTAGTTTTTACAACCCCTTGCTAGTTAGCAATTCATGGATTTTTTTACGAATGCAGGCATTAAGCTTATGGCTTTCCACACATTTTTTAATTATTACGAGGAGGAAAATCCACAAAACATGGGAGAGGAATGCTAATGAGAAAGATTGTCTTCTCCCTTCTCCATAATGAATGAATGAATGAAATGACTTCTTGCATGATATCTACTCTCTTCTCAATGATATGGCAATTTGTACTTGGTTCACACATGCCTATCAAATATTGATACTGTAAGGAAGTATTGGTAATAAAGGATAGTACTTCCACAAGGAGAATGTCAAGGTGAAATCATGCATGCAATCCCTTTCATTTTCCCTTGTTGTAGTATCATATTCCCCTTGTTATTTCTTCGAACAATGTTTTTGGTGGAAATTATCTTAATACATTTCCTTTTATACATGTTTATGGACAAACAAAAGTACAACACAAAAAAACTATAACAAATACACCATAATCCCAATCCATTATAGATACATATATATTTACTAGTAAAACATTAACCTTAAGCTTAATCCTATAAATCAATACACACATTTACATTATTTTATCTTGATCTATACAACTTTGGTTCCCATCACATAAATCACATCATATAAATAAAATACATAATTTTACATACTGTATGTTGAAAGTTAAAATAGAATAATATACTCATTAGAAAAGAATTCACTAATAAAAATGCATAATAAATATAAAACACCCCACACACTTTTTCAAACAAAGTTTCAATTTCTAAAAGTTGAAACCTTTATCATTACAATTAGATTTCAAAGTTACCATCATTAGAATAAGGATCAATTTTTTTTGTTTGCTAAGTAATGTGAGTCCTGAGATAACTAACACGCTTAACTTGTGGCTTGAGTAGCCATGACCTAGGGGTATATAAGCCATCAAAGTCACTTGAGGTTCACATTCGGCTTGGGCTACACCAACTTTTAGCATCACTGAATTTTTGCCCACGAAGTTTTGAACTGATGACACTTTCACCATGGAGTGCCTTAAGAAAACGCCCTATCATTGTCCGCTCTACACCCCATGGGAAAAATAAAGATCAAATTTATCTTCTATTATTATATTTACATTTTTTTATTGAATTTCCTATAATATTATTAACAATAAAAGGAAAAACTCATATTTAAAAATAAAACTCAAAAAATTATTTAATTCTTAATAAAATCTTGAACTATTCTTCAAAAAAATATTTTTAACGTGTGCTTGAAGAAGCAAGGTACATCTACACTATAGACGAAAATATTTTCACTTGAAATCAAAACGAATCAATTCAACAATGGTGTTTTAAGTGTTTAAAATACATTTTGAATGAAGAATGGATTCAACACTTAAAACACCCTGGGGCACTCGAATTCTATAGATTAAACAAATTAAACTTAAGTTTTTAAAATATTTGCCATATTTTATATTACTTGAACATGAAATTTTATATTACTTAAATCCAATTACATAATCTTTGTCAAATTTGTCATTTTAAATTGACGAAATTGTTATTGTTATAGTAAAAAGGATTCAATAAATTTGGATAATTTTGCAACAATGTTTGAAGTGACATATTGATTTTTTTTCTAAAAGTGAATGACTTCATGATTTGAAAATGGAAATTGTATGAAGGATGAATCATTGAGGTCATGCAAGTTTTAGCTTACAAGTCAGGGGTTGTAGCTCCTTCTAGTAGTTGTTGGTAAAAAATTAGAGGTTGAAGCTCATGTCAGTCGTAGTTGATAAATCAGGGAGTAGTTGCTTCTCGCTAGTCGT
This sequence comes from Pinus taeda, assembly GCA_000404065.3. Taxonomy (NCBI): domain Eukaryota; kingdom Viridiplantae; phylum Streptophyta; class Pinopsida; order Pinales; family Pinaceae; genus Pinus; species Pinus taeda. The sequence continues at coordinate 29,186 of APFE031304159.1, read as the reverse complement.
ATCTAGATAATTTTGTGACCGCAAGTTGTAGCTTGCCCTGTGAAGTAAATTAAAGGAAATATGTGAAGAATGTGTGTTCTAATTGTGGTACTTGTGTTATATCTTGTCATGCTCATATGAATTAATTGTTGAAAATTTTATTGGTGTC
>APFE031304159.1:0-28869 GCA_000404065.3 Pinus taeda | reverse complement strand
CCCTAGTATTTTATTGGTTTCTAACAATTGGTATTAGAGTAATCGGGTTTCTTTAGGACCAGTTTAACAACTGGAAGGAAGATCAAGGACCATGGAAAACTAAGAAGGAATATTCACCAATAGGGAACCTATGTTCAATGGAACAAACTATGTGTTTTGGAAAGTCAGGATGAAGACGTATACTCAATCACTTGGAGATGATGTATGAGTTGTTGTGGAAGAAGAATATCAAAAGCCTCCAGCAGTGGTTACTAAATATCAGAAGATGGAGTTCACATGCAATGCTAAAGCCATGAATGCCCTACTTGTTGTCTTACCTGAATCAAAACTTGTTAAGGTTATGGAATGCACAATTACTAAAGTTATTTGGGACAAGGTAAGTAATTGCTATGAAGGAGATAGCAAGCTAAAGCAAGCTAAACTTCAAGGTTCTAGAATGCAATTTTAGTCTTTAAAGATGCATGATGATGAAGACATTGCAAAGTACTTCATAAGAGTTGATGAAGTTGTGAACACTATAAGAGGCATTGAGGATAAATTAGAAGAACCAACAATAGTTCAAAAGGTGTTGAGATCTCTCCATGACATATTTAATCCCAAGGTATCAACCATTGAGGAGATGACAAAATTGAAGACTCTTACTTTGGACTAGCTACTTGGCACACTTACTACTTATGAGATGAGAATTTCTAATGGAAAGCATACAACAAATGAGTCAAACTTCAAAGCAGATAAGAAGCGCAAGGAAGAGCATGATGATTCATGTTGTGAATTAGATGAAGAAGAAGCCAAGTTCGTGAGTAAACTCAAGAGAAGCTTAGGAAAATATAAAGGTAAGATACCTTTTAAGTGATTTAATTGTGTTACAATTGATCACTATGCTTCCAAGTGTCTTGAAAAAAAGAAAAGGAATATGATCATAGAGAGAATTTTAGGAAAGTGCAAAAGGAAAGGAAGAAGGTGAAAAAGAAGAGCTTCTACACCCAAGATTCTAGCTCATCTGAAGGTGAAGGAAACCAATCCTATGATGAGGACAAAGATGATGAAAGTAAAAAATAATTCATTCTTATGGCAATAGACAATCTAGAAGTTGAAGACATTAATTGTGATGGTGAATATGCCAAAGTAGACTTAGAAGGAGAGTTGGTCAGTCCACTTGAAGAGATTGAAAGGTTAAGAAAGAAAAATAAATCTCAAAAGGATTTGTTGATTAAAGGAAAAGTTGAATTATTGAACCATTACACCTACAAATCAAAGAAGGTAAGATAATTCAAGAAATATTAAATCAAGAACTCAATGAAAAGAGTCAAGCTTGTGAGACGCTGGAAAGAGAAATTGCTTTGTTGAGAAAAGATTTGGAAAAGGAAAAATCCCAACTGAGCTTCAATCAAGAGTTTGGAAAGGTGATGATAAATTTAAATGAGCTTCTGGAAGCACATAGAGTCTCCACTAATCGAATTGGTCTTGGATTTGAGGCTGAATCTAGCTCAGCAATAGAATTAAAGGGAAAGAAACATATTGCCTTTATGGAAGTATCTAAAAGTGATGAAAAATAGCAACAAAATAAGGGTCAACGCAATAGCTAAAATACAAAGGTAGCACGCATCCCAATAGTCAACAAGAGTCAAACTAGAAACAATGCAATAAGAGGAGAAATTTTGCTCAACAAAAGACAATTAATGCTGAAGGAGAAAATCGAGATACACATAGGGCAACCCAACCAATGTTCAAAAATAAATTTTCTCCGAGGTATGAAAATATATTTCCAGTCTATTGTTATACATGCACCAATTATGGACATAAGGAATAAACTGCAGAGTGAATTTATCATATATGCAGCTCATATAAAGAGGAAGAAATATCAGCCAATAGACAGAGATTGAGTTGACCCAAGTATAATCATTTTTTTGCTCCTTTGAAGAATTTAATTCAATGTTATAACTGTCAAAATTTTGGGCATAAAGCAGCTGAGCGCAGATTCAAGAATAAAAGGTCTGATCCAGTTATTGATCAAACCAACCAAGAGCCCAAAATCTAGAAATAAAATGAAAATTCAAAGCAGTGCAACATTGTTTTATATGCATCAAATGAAGGTCGTCATTTGTGGACAGTGGTTGTTCCAGACAGATGTTAGGAGACACAAGCAATTTTTTGACATGGAAATTGGTTGAGAAAGGAAGTGTGACCTTTGGTAATAATGCACCTGGTAAGATTGCTGGAAAAGGAATTGTTAATCTATCAAATGGAAGAGGCAAATCCAAGAATGTTTTATTTGTTGATGTGTTGAAGCATAATCTACTCAATTTGTCTGATATATGTGACCAAGTCTATGATGTTATTTTCAAGGCTAAGAATTGTCAAATCAAGTCTATAGGAACTGGAGAAGTCATAGATGAAGCTATGAGAAAAAACAATAATGTTTATGTCTTGAAAGAGAAAAAAGAGAGGTGTTTCTCATAAAAAATTGTTGAGAGTTGGCTATGGCATAGGAGACTTGGGCATCTAAATTTTTATTAGATAGTCAGATTGGGAAAAAGAATGTTGTCAAAGGTCTACCAATCCTATCAAATCCTGAGAATACTATTTACAAGTCTTGTCAGTTGGGTACTAAAGCTCGAGAACCATTCAATTCCAAGGAGAGCTCATCAACTAAGCCATTGAAACTAGTTCATATGGAATTATGTGGAACCTCAATAACAAAATCACCCACATGTAATTTGTATCTCATGCTTATCATTGATGATTTCAGTAGAATGATGTACGTTGCATTTCTTAGATAAAAATAACTTTTAAGAAGTTTAAAGACTTTAAAGCCATGGTTGAGAATGAGTCAGATTGTAAAATAAAGAGTACAAGGTCTGATAATGGAGGTGAATTTAATTCAAAAGAGTTTGATGAATTTTGCAAGAAACGTGGCATCAAAAGGTAGTTCACTATAACAAAGACTCCAAAACAGAATGGTGTAGCAAAGAGAGAGCCAACATACCAGTTCAATAATAGCCAGAGCCATGATGGGATAAAGGAATGTTCAACAAAAGTTTTTAGCTGAAGGCATTCATACAATAGTAGTAATTCTCAACAAAGCTCATTTTAGGCCAAACATTGATAAGACTCTTTATGAGCTTTAGTATGGTACACCTGCTACAGTCAAGCATTTCAAAGTTTTTAGAAGCAAGTGCTATATCAAGAAGAGCGATGAAAATCTTGGTAATTTGATGCAAGGGTTGATGAAGGTATTTTTCTTGGATATTCTCATAATAGCAAGGGATATAAGTGCTACAAAAAAAATACAAAGAAAATTGTTGATTGTATTGATGTCAAAGTGGATGAGTATATTGAATCTGAAGTCAATCAACTAATAAATAATAGGTCCACTGATCTAATTAACAATGATGAGAATAATTATGATTAATTTTTAGAACAAGACAAAGAAGATTCCATCAGTTCTCAAGCCAAAGGTCCTTCAAGGTATGTGCAAAAATACCACCCAACTGATCAAATTGTTGATGATATAAACACAGGTGCACAAACAAGAAGGAAGCTGCTAAACCCCCCTACTCAAGCACATGTAGCTTTTTTATCCATGGATGAACTCGAGGATGTTGTGTAGGCCAGTTAGGATGATAATTGGTTAAAATCTATGCATGAAGAGTTGGACCAGATTGAGAAAAATCAGACATGGGGTCTTGTTCCTAGACCAAAGAAAAAGAATGTCATTGGCATGAAGTGGATTTTTCAGAAATAAGTTGAATGAACATCGTGAAGTGGTTAGAAACAAGGCAAGATTAGTGTGTAAAGGCTATGTAGAAATCGAAGGTCTGGACTTTTATGAAACCGTTACTCTTGTTACTCAATTAGAAGCGATCAAAATGTTTTTATAATTTTCTTGTATCAAGAAGTTCAACATATATCATATGGATGTCAAATCTTCTTTTCTAAATGGATAATTTTAGGAAGAAGTTTACATAGAGAAACCAACGATTTCCAGTTGATAGATTAGTCTGATTATATTTGAAAACTAAAAAATTCCCTATATGATCTCAAGCAAGCCCCACGGATTGGTATTCCAAGTTGGATAGTGACTTGCTCAAGTGTGGTTTCAAAAGAGACGCAACTGATAGTAATTTTTATGTTAAAACAATTGACGGAAAATTAATAGTGGTGGTGGCCTATGTTGATGATATTATATTTTCCATTGATTCAGATTCACTAGCATGTCAATTTGCAGCTGATATGAAAGTCGAGTTTGAGATGTTTATGCTTGAAGAACTCTCTTATTTCCTTAGTTCGCAGATAGCACAAAATCCCAAACGAATTTTTATCTCGCAAAGCAAGTATCTCAAGGAAGTATTGAAGATATTTGGCATGGAGGAGTGTTCCTTAGTGAGCACACCAATGGTTATAGGTTGCAGGCTTAGTAACTAATGAATCACCAAAAGTGGACTAGACTTTATACATGTCTATTATTGGTATCCTCTTATGTTTGACAACTTCAAGACCAAAGATTATGCAGGAAGTTGGTATTGTTGGAAGATCTTAAGAATCCCCTAGGCAAAGCCATCTTCTAGCAACCAAATGGATTCTCAAATATCTCATAGCCACAATGAACTATGGACTTTGGTATCCAAGAGGTAAAGTTTTTTTACTAATTGTTTACATTGATGCTAATTGGGCAAGTGATGTAGATGATCGAAAGAGCACTATTGGTGGTGCTTTCTTTATTAGAGAATATCTAGTCTCATGTTTTATTAAGAAGCAAGCTTCAACCTCTCTATCTGTAGTTGAAGAAAAATATATAGCAACTTCTTCTAGTTGCACTTAGCTCTTATGGATGAAGCAGGCTTTACAAGATGTACAAGTGTTTTATGATCATCCTATTCCTATTATTTGTGAAAATACAAGTTCTATCAACATGTCAAAGAATCACGTCTTTCACTCAAAGCCAAAGCATATTCCAATAAAGTACCACTTCTTGAGAGAGGAAGTTACAAATCACATTGTTAAGTTGTAGTATGTATCTACAAAAGAATAGGTAGCTGATATTTTCACAAAAACTCTCTCAAGAGATCAATTTGAGCATTTAAGGCAAAGATTGGGAGTTATTCCTCCTTCCTCCCTCCAGTAACTTTTCCTCAAGAGGAGGAAAGGTATCTAGAAAGTATTAAACATATCAAGATGAAGCTGCTAGGTCCACAAGATCCACATGACTGGGGGAGATTGATGATAGGGGAGCATGTTGGTGTCTTTTCCATTGATGTCAAAGTGGGGAGAGTAGTATTGGTGATCAGATAAAAGAAGAAAGAACTTAAAAAAAAAGGGGATATGTATTGGTGATCAAATAAAAGCAGAAGAGGAGTGCACTTCAAGGGGAGTAGCATCCACAGGAGGAGAAGATAAAGGAGAAAGGAAAACAAGAAGCACAGTTTGTTTCTTTATGGTGATGATTATGTTTTCTCAAGATGTTTCCATCAATTCCAAAGGGGGGGAATGTTATAAATGTGTTGTCATTGATGGCAAAGGTAATGATGATGAAGGTAGAAGTAGAGGAATGCAAGAAGAATAAACATCAACTCAAAGTATGTAGAAGGAAAAGGTGGAGATGGCGCAAAATCTTTGAAGCCATTTCTAGCTCATAAGATCTCTTAAGACATAGTTGGGACCCACTGAGATGGAAAGAGATATGAAAGAGATTTCCAGTGGTATGTGGAAGATCAAAAATTTCCTCCTAAATAGAAAGCTATTACCAATCAATGTTTTGTGTTCCCCAAAGTCAAAGTTGTAGAGTTAAAGTGTTGTAGAACCCATTAGAGCAAGCTGTGTTTGGCATTGTTTCCAAATGTGGTAGAGAAACTATCCGAAGGACCAAGAAAATGTGGTGGATAGGGAAGAAATGACAAATGTCTTAGTTGGTCGATGGTGGAGCCCCGCATAATATCTCACCTCGGCGGGAGTCTTCCCTTAGAAGGTTCAAAGGTGCATGCATAAGGGAGCACTTGGGATAATGCAAGCCTGAGATGATGTACACCTAATGGAAAAGAAAATTGTAGTTGAGTGGAATAGTTTTAATGTGGGAGGTCCCCACGGGAAAATTTAGCCTGGGAGACCTTTCTTGGAAGAAATAAGGTGCAATTCAGAGTTTGAAGGCCCGGTATGAGACAAAATTGGGCTTGCGTGGAAAAATAGAGTTGCAAAAAATACCAATAGTAAAGCAGTTGGGAAAGTATGGTAGTCGTAACAATATAAAGGGTTTGAATTTTATGGTTTTTATTAAAAAATTTAACGACTAAATTCAAAAAAAAACATAAAGGCTTGAGACCCTTTCTCTCTCCTCTCTAGGAGACCTATGGCAAGATTTTAGTGGCCCATGATGACAATATGGAGGAAATGTGGTAGGAAAATTTGAAAATTTTAGGTACTCTAGTAGGCCAAACCCGGGTGACAGGTGTCATCTCTCCAAAGGTACCACATGGCATTTATGATGTAAGAATGATATCATCCTGGACGCCTTCTTATGAAAGGTTAATACAATGTGTAAAGGAGGAGGCTTCAGTTGAGTAGGCGCCAGGCAGACACAACAAGTGTCAGAGACAAATCATACTGCCAATATTGTCATTGGTCCACGAGTGCGGTGGTGGTACCCACACGGACATGTCATCCTAAAGGCTTGACCCTAAAAGGATTCTTAAGAGTGAAAGGGAAGAACCGTAGGGATGACAATGATCCGAGACATGATGACAATACAAATGAGAACAAAGAACAGGGTGGCCCCATGCAAAACATAATTATGGAAGGAAAATCCAAGAAGGAAAACAAAGGCACATAAAAGAATGTGGTTGGGATAACAAGTCTGGGAGATGGAAATATCGCCAATAAGTGATGTTCCTTCAAGTAAGAAAAAGTGCTCCGAGAAAAGGTTTCGCTACGATTTGTGTGTTATTGTTATCTAGGGCCTTTGAGCTATAAACAATAAAGAGTGTTGCATTCATGATTAATAGGATTAGCACCTTATTCATAAGCGGGTCGACAACTATGAGTTAAGACTTTGGGGCTATAACATAACAAGAGCATGTGAAGGTTTATTTGGAAACATTTTTATTTAAAAGCCTTTAGGATTTTTGGTGAACAAGTTGGTAGCTTGGATTTTGGAATTTATGCCAAATATAACAGAGCCACTCAAACTGGAAATCATAGGCATGAACGGGTTGGTAGCAGATTAGTGGCATGGATAGTTTAAGAGGTAAATTTGGTGGTTACAATAAAATTAACACTAATCAAATTTAGAAGAACCTTAGCTAAATCATAAAAATTCCAGAATTGCAAACATTATCATTTTAACTTATTTTTTCAAGTAGAAACAATAGAGCATAGGTAGTTGACTTGAAGAACACATTGATATACCATGGCAGAAGTAGGACAAAGGAAAAAAGAAAAGATCCGTGAAAGTTTCTAATTTTAAGGGAGCTAGAGTTTCAATTCTAAAATTATCAGTCCAAACTCTTTATAAGTAGAATTGATTGAGAAAACCTTTGGGAATGGAGTGAGGTTGTACAAGAGTGAAATTGTGGTGAGTATGGTAAATTATTCAATAATAAGAGATTGTTGAGGTGTTGTAATGGTGATTTGATGAGAGTTTGAAGTGAAAAAATTATTTTTTTTGTAAAAGGGGATGGCCTCATGATTTGAGTATGAAAATTATATGAAAGATGAATCATTAAGGTCATGCAAGTTGTAGCTTGCAAGTTGGGGGTTGTAGCGCCTTCCAGTCATTGTTGGTAAATAATTAGGGGCTTAAGCTCCTTTCAGAAGTGGCTGATAAAATCAAGTGTTGTAGCTCCTTTCAGTTGTAGTTGATGAACCAGGGAGTATTTTATTCATGTTGGTTGTAGCCAGAGAATTTTGTGACCACAAGTTGTATCTTTCCTTGTGAAGTAATTCAAAGGAAAGGTTTAAAGAATTTGTGTGTTCTCATTGTGATACTTGTGTTATATCTTTTCACGCTCATATGAATTAATTGCTAGAAAGTTTATTTGGTGTCCTAGTATCATTTCAAGTGAAAAAAGTTTTAATATTCCTAAATTACTAATTCACACAACACCGCCCTGCCCGCCCCCCCACACACCCTTTTTAGTATTGTCCTGGTTTCTAGCACATCATTGTGAAATACCTGGAAATAATCTTCATTATTTGATATAAATGGTTAGAAAATAACTTTGAAACTAAAAGAATTAGGACCTTGTTGCATATTCACACTAAAAAGAGAGGCTATTGCTACAAACGATTTTCCCTTTTTATTATTTTCTCGAGGAACAAAATTTATAATTAAAGAGGTGCATTTTTTAATGACACCCCATACTCTTTTTACATACAATTTTAGTCATTATTTCTTGATCTTGTACTTCTTCTGAATATTATTTATAACTAATTCAAAATCTCCCATTACAACTAGGTCCTTGTGATTTGGAATGGATCATTATATTTAATTTCATCCAGGTCAATGCTTTCAGGGTGGGAAAAGTGGAGGAATCATCTCTCATGGCCATTTTTACCGGTGGGACATAGTTTGGAAAATTCGGGTCTGAAACCTTCTATAAGCATTTTGAGGCATCAAATGATGTTTTTTTGGGGGTAAAAATTTTCCTCTTAAGAAAAACACCTTTTCTTCCTATTTTTACACACATAGGCCTTCCAATAGTGCAATAATCATGTCAATCAGAGTTCATATGCGAAAGTTATGCCACTTAGAAGTTGACCTTCCTGTTTTCACCACCATAATTTGAGAGGATGCCACATCACCCCCCATTATTTATGGAAAGTGGGCTAGACACATGCTTATGGTGAATAATACTCTAGAAGAGTCTATATTGTAACTATGGTTAAAGGTTGAGGTATTCAAACCTAACAACTAGTAGGCTATCAAGTTGTGTTATAACATGGTCACTAGGAGGAAAAGGGGTTCCATTCTTTCAAGTGAATTTTTTCCATAGATGAGAAATAATAGTCGAGAGGGATAGGAGATAGGGCATACATAGAGTAATTTTGCAATATAGTAGCCCATAGGCCACAAGCCATATTTATTTGTACTCGCAAACATTTTCTATTAAGAGAAAGAGAGCAGAGAGACCTCACCTTCCAGCTAGGTTTTTCTCTCGAAAGGGTTTCCATGTAATACCTTGTGTCAAATGTGTGTGTGAGATTTTATTTCACTGTTCTCTATTTTCTACATAATTTTAATTTTCATTCATGCATTATTAACAATATTCTATTGATCCAAAAATCTAAAAATAAATAAAATTGTAATAATACAAAATTTAAGATTTTAAATATAATTTTATCAGATCTCTTGTGATGAACTATCTAGTGGAATATCCATGACATGTTACAGATCACCTTGATTTACATTTGATTAGTAAGGATTAATCCTTCTATCATTGCTCAATATTCAACTTCATTGTTAACGTGGGGAATATCTAATCTAAATGCATAGGGATAAAGATAATGTTTTGAACCTTTTAATATGATGCCATCTCCAATTCTAGATTTAGAATAAGAACCAATCAATGACATTTTCCAAATTGCTTGGAAAGTATTTATATCTTTTTTCTTGAGACCTTCGACGTCACGTTCTTTCAAAACGAGATAAGTTTAAATTTCAACATCGATATAATTTTGCATCATTTATATCTCTTCTTTCTTTTAAATTGAAATGGGATTTATTTGTTCACAAACTACATTAGTAAGCGTTCATTTTTTGCTAGAAAATTATACAACTTCCATAATTCATGATATATCCTCCTATCATAGAACACTAGTATTGTTCAAGGACTTTACCATATGCTACTCAAATGCCTACTAATATTATTGTAATTTTTTTATAATATGAGGTGTTGAACTTATCCATGCATAAAAGTATTTGATTTCTCCATGAATAGGGACCTTTATAGAATTAACAACATAACCACTTTCTCAAGTTTCATGATATTTGGTGCATTCCAATCTCAAAGTTTCTATTGTGGAAAGTGGCATGATATTATTTGTAACTCCGTTATCAATCGTATAATTACTCAATATGAAATCATGAATCTGAAATGATAAGTAGAAAGGTAGGATTTTACTTCTTAGCTTCATTGATGAATGATTTTGTTGTTGTTAATTGTTTATAATTGATGCTTCCATTTTTGGATTAAATGGATTCCTCATCTTTTATAATTTTGAGCAAATTTTCTCTTTTTTGGGGAAGTTTGATCACTTCAAGGAATGGTAGGGTAATTTTCAATTTCATAAGTTCAACAATCATATTATACAACATTCACTTTGAATTCTCAATTCAAAGAAAACTCTTCTTACATCTGTTTCTAGAATGGAACCTTTATTTCTTTTCTTTATCCATTTTATTTCTCATTTTGAAATTATTTGTTTGAATTCTTGTTTGAACCACATACTCTTATTCCTTTTCAATACTATCTTCTTGTCCAACAAAATCTCTTTGCACAAGGGCTAATGCATTTCCTTCCATTTATGTTGATTCTAAAAGCTATGAGGTAGGAAATTCATCAATTATTTGCATCTTGATCAATTTTTATTAATCATGTTCTTCCATTATGGCAACATTTAGATTATAAAATCTTGGTGCTCTTTTTCTAGGATCATCATCTCTTTGATACTCTCTCATTCTGAAGTTGTCTTTGTATGAAATCATCTTGTGTGGGCCTAAAACCATTGTCTCTTTTCAAACAAATCAATTTTTTTTTCATTTTTATGATAGTTAAATTCAATTGAATAATATGTGGATCTTGTATACTTCAAGAATTTGCTTCATTTATTAAAATATTGCATACATTAGGCAGTTGTCCTTGAAATATTCCTCTTCCAACAACCTGATATTCTATAGTTCTTAACAATGTAGAAGGAAATTTAATTGTTATAAAAAGAGAATACATTTGCATTTTTACTCATCCTAGAATGATTTGTGGATCAACATTACTTTTTAACATGCCTTCCTCCATTTCAATTTCTTTCCTCATTGCTTCTAGCACTTAGTAATTTTTACAGACTTTATTATGTATGTAACATTTGATGGCATGGAATTTTTATAACATCCAAATATTACACGATCATTTGGAAGTTTTCTCTAGGGATTCGTTGCAATGTTTTGAAGAAGCAAGGATTAAAGTCCCTAATATTCTTATTACTTTGCAAAAGGATTCAAGTGAATTGTGTAAGTAAAGCATGATACATGATAGGTTGTGCATGTTTAGTCAGAAATAAATCTTTCGTGTCGTTAAATGAGGAAACAAATTCACCAAAAATAGAAAGATAATAATTAGACGCGGGTCCAATCTATGCCTATAGAAAAAATATAGCCATAATATCATCATGTTCAATCAAATGAATGCCAAAAATAATCAAGAATCGATCCAAATGTTTTTGCGGATTCATGTTCCATCACCACTAAATATATGCAAAATACCTACTGGAAGATTCTATAGTTAATGATGTTCTCTTGATAGAGAGTTAACGGGCTCATTCTATGTCATGTTCTTGATTTACATTGTCTATTTTCATTGCAACTATTATTTCTTCTTTGCTAATTATATCTCTCTTCTTCTCTATCTTCATCATCAACCTTGTTTGCTTGAGGAGGAATATAAGGTAGTGATGAAGTTGGAGGAGAGTTAGTCAAATATTGACTTGTAGAAGGAAATAATTCTAATGTTTGTTCAAATATTCTTATACCTATTTTTATGGAACCTTCAAAGACTTTTGAATTATCCAAATTAAGATCTTCTTTATTGGAATCTCCTTTCCTAATTATCTTGGGTTTGAATTTCTTTTTGAGACAATGCTTGCCAAGCTCATTCCAATTCTTCTCTATTCATTGTTGTCTTTAAGACCAAATTGTATAGCTAATTCAAAATACTTCTTTGATCTTCAATTCTTATAGCTATTTGTGGCTGTATTAGATTTTGAAGAGTCATTGACTTATCACAAGATTCTTCTATTTTGTAAAACCATTCATCGTAGCCAAAAAATGTTGATATCTAAGATAGTTACTAGTCTTATATATAACATTATAGGGTAAATCACCTCTTCATTTTTCGAGAGGTGGTACTCCTATTTTTTGTAAAAATAGAAAATTTCCTGAGATAGGACAAAACCTTTTCAAAGTAGAAAAATGAATTATCAATAATGGAATATATAGTACAAATCTTAAAGTAATATAAGAACAATATTTTCTTGACAGACCATTTCTAGAATAGTTGAAGTAAAGCATAACACATCATTGAGGTAGATGAAATGAAATGAACTACATTTACAAAGAACTTGACAAGATAATTCAAATAAATTATAAAGTTATGTTGGCTTAAGGGGGCTTGACCCAAGTTCAAAGTTGTTCGTGCCAACCAACAAAACCTAATTGTTGGCCCTTTTGGCAACAACCTACATAGCACAGGCTATAGTCTCACCCGAAGTAGTATTGGGGGATGTTAGAACGAGATTTCTACATCCAAGGACATGTGATAAGTGGTTCTTAAGTTCTTATAACTCAGATTTTCCTTCACACAAATCAGTAGTCTTCAATGGTCTGATACAGTAACTTGAGTAAAAAGGCTTCTATACCTTCGCGAACGTCTACGATCAGTCTTTGTGGACCCTAAATAGGAAAATTATCCACTTCTGCACATTAATCAATAACCCTAGATCTGTCTTCGTGCAGATCTATGTAATTCATCAGAAACTATAACAGAAATAACCGTTATCTTCACGAAAATAGATAATTACTTAATTTATGCCCAAATAAGATAGATTCAGTAGTTTCGTGCAACATTTATTCATTATTCCATAGAAAACATATTATAAAGCGACAGATCATAACATAAACATAATCAACAATAATGCTCAGATTGCAAGACAATTCTTCAAAATAAGTCTTTATTTATCTTCAATGCTCAGATTACAGACTCCTTCAACCTGTGCACTCAGCTGCAAGGGTTCGCATACTCATTTGCGGACTTACCAAGGCCTCCTACACACTCAGTTGCATGATCCTTCCCATTTTGCCTAAGTATAGGAAGTAGAGCCTTCCTGCCTTAGCACTTGCCCAAAAGAATCTCTAACTAGCCTTCACTACTATTAGTTACCCTTATAGACTCATTATGACTCAAATATATAGCATTCTTTGATACAATACCATGGTTCACGCCCTTGACTCTTATCTAGCCACACACTTTGCATCCACATTTTGCAGAGACTTTACATCTTTTACAATAACTTATACAAAATTTGGGCTAACTAACCCCAAAGCTGACCCTAGGATCCTATCCCAACAGGCCCCCAATGAAAATATGGTGACTCGCCCCTGAGTCACTCAGGTAGCACCTTGATCTTGTTGTGGAGACCACCAATCTTGACCTGTAATACTAAAACTTCAACAACGCTCTGCATCGCGATCTGCGCCGCAATCTGCTGCACTTCTTCTACCAACTTCTCTGTTGTCGGGCCTTCCACTACTAGGTGCATTTTCCTCTGTGTCTACTATAGCACTATTAACTTTTCCTGAAGCAACAGAGTAAGCTGACAGGCTTCCTCTAGCCATGATTGTAATCTGGCCTTTAGAAGGGCCTCATTTCTTTGTAATTCATCTATTTGTGCTTGTAGCTGCTTACCTTCCTGTAACTTCGCAAGGCGTTGCGCTGGTGCCAAAGTGCACACAGTCACTTGAACCTCAACCTACTTCCATTGTGTCTCTTTAACATCGGTGTTCAACCTCTGCAAATTCGGGTCCTCCTGCAGATTTGTCCACAACTCCATTGCTTGGTTAAACCGTGTAACCCCAATATCTTCATAAAATTCTTTGTCATATATTTGTTGGTATACATGCACATGGAACTCCTTCTTCTAGTCTGGAAACACAAAAATAGGTGTTGTCACCATATTTCCTTCAAGACATCCAAGTTGCACTGACAATATTCATCCCAACAAAACATCACATCTTTCTTCAACAATTTCTCCATCGGTGTGATTATCTGGGCATACGCCTTGATAAACTTCTTGTAATACCCAATGTGCCCCAATTTCACGCACAGTTATTTCACATTCCTAGGAGCTTCCAAATTCACAATTACAATGATCTTCACATGGGACACCATCAATCCCTACTTACATACGACATGGCCGAGCAAAATTCCAAAGGGTACATAGAGTATACACTTCTTCAAGTTCAACGATCTAATACCTTCGACATGTATCTAGCATGAGGCACAAACTCATAACGTGGCGCTTCACCAACCCAGACACAGTCCAATCATCAAAATGCACCTCCAAGAACTTATGAATGAACTCTTTGAATGCCATGATCACTACACGGGAAAAGATTGCAAGTGCGTTCTTCAATCCCAATGACATAACTATATATTGAAAGTACCCCCACTTAGTCGCAAAGGTTGTTTTCTTCGATCTTCTGGTGCGATCTTTATTTGATGATATCTCAAAAATCCATCAGTAAATGAATACGCCTCTTTATGTTGCTAACATTTTCTAATACTTTATCAGTAAACGGTGTTGGAAATGGATCATGCATGCAGGCATCATTCAACTTCTGTAGATTTATGCATATGTGGATTTCACCTTTGTGTTTCTTTTCTTTGACCACCATTGGGCTCACCCAATCTGATTCTTCTACTGGCTCAATAATACCGGCCTCCAACATCTTATCCAGTTATTGGTTCACCTTCTCCTTATATTTTGGATTCATCCGATAAGGCCTCTGCTTAATAAGCTTCACATCCGGATTCAAAGTGATATTCATAACACCTAAATCTCCAATTATTCCTTTCAAATCTGAAAAACTTCATTGCGAATAAATCCTGGTACTTGCGCAGCAGCTCAACTACCTTATCAACAGTATCTTCATCCCAATAACCTCCTATCTTCGAGAACTTAGGTTCTTCTTTAGATCCAATGTTTACTTGTCGAGTCTTTAGCAGCTCAAATATATCCAGATTTTCCACCTTCGGTCCTTCGACCTCGCACTGTCCTTTGGTTTCTGGAATGGTAATATTCTACGGATCATCTTCTTCTTCTTCAGCAATTACATTATAACATTCCAACACATGGTGCAGCTGTATACTCCAATTTGGCTGAGTCCATTCTACCAATTCCTTCGGCGTTTTGAATATAGAGGCTTTGATATCCTGGAACACTTCATCAATGCTCTCAAACCCATCCTCAAAGTTGAAAGTTAATAGAAAAATTTCCCTTAATATGTCCCATTCAACCGTTCCATGGAGAAGCTCCGTCTCCAGATACCAGTTCATTGGGATCGTATCTAAGGTATGACAGAAAATATGCACCCATTCTGGTTGTGGTTTTGTTCCCTATGCCTTTGTCCATCGTGCCAAATGAGTGGATCATCCTTCCCACTGTATTTTTCTATCATTCTAGTATTGGCATACCCACATCTTAACTTCATCATTCTCCCGTATTCTTTCCATCCAACAAAGTTCTCCTTGTGCGTACCCCACCAACAGGCATGCGTAGTGTGCAACACCGATTCCAGTGTCTGGAATCAATGCTCTTCTCGTATTTCCCTTTCAAATTCATCCAAAAAAAACTCCACATTAGTCAAACCATCATAATGTGAATGGTTTCTTACCTCAGTTATTTGGTCATCATATTGCAGCGGAGCGTAGATACTTCATGCAACTGATTCTTCCAGTGTTCAAGCTCTTCATCCAAATTTGAGGTGCATGAGCTATCCCTGTCCCACACAATTCGTCCATCGATTGTAGGATTGATCCAATCCTCATCTCACACTGTTATCTTATATATCTGATCCAAATCATCATCACTTTCTACATAGTCATGCACAGGTTCAGTATAACACATTTCTTCTGCAAGGTCTAGTGGTACTACAACCCTAAGCGACTTCTTCTCAAATGAAATATTCCGCTTCTTCAAGTTGATTACCTCATTCATATCAATATCCTAATCAATCCCTAGTAACGTGGGGTATGGGTTACTATAATCCACTATTTCGATGACCTACCTCAAAGTCAACCAGTGTGCTCGCACCCTCAATTTCCACCGTTACACCAAATAAGCACCCCATTGGAATAATCATCTGCTAATTTTCCATGCAAAATTGAATAGGAGACCACTGCAGTGTAGGTCTTCCCATCCTTTCCCATGTCTTCTTAGGGAGTACATTTGCATCAAACCCCACATCCAAGATGACTTGGTCCATTTTGTATTCTCCTATCTATGTATTTAGCCTCATCAAGCGCCCCGTTCACATTTTATGCTTACCAATCTTTCTTACTGTGCGTTGTTCAGTAGGAGTCTTTTCCTTATTAGCGCACTTGTGTATTAACTCTTGAAATCCTTCTACTGATTTCTGGTCGCACATTAACTTCATACAAGTCTTGAGGAAAGTAGCTAGTATTCAAGGATCTACTTCTTGCGTCGCACTAGTCTCTGGTGTTTTCTCATGACTCCTTGAGGTGGAGGCCTCAACGAAGTTCTTCTTTGGTTCCATGAAGGTTTCTTTAGCACGATTAAGATAAAAAATATTTCATTTTCAGAAGCCTTGCACACCCATCCGTCTTCCTCAGGCTACTTACCTTTATCTGCACCAGTTGTCATACCGCTTCTCAAAACAATATTTATGCTTCGATATTCTTCGCGGGGCCCATCCCTCATCATCTAAATGTTCTCTGTAGGCAGATGGTGCTGCACCTTCTTTTCTTGCATCTTTTCTATAAGGATAGGGCATTCCTATATGACATGGTCAAATTGTCGACAATAATGACATGAGGGAAGTGTGGGGTTTGTAAAATCTTGTGTGAAGTGCCTTGCTTCACCATAGTTATAGCAGATTACCTGCCCACACCCTTGACCTGGTCCAATGCCTCTTCCTCATCCTCGGCCTTGGAATCCTCCATGTGCTTCTCTACACCTTGATCCTGAGGCTGGTTCTCTGCCTGCATTATGTAGGTAGGGGTTCTATCCATCATCAATTCATAACTCCTACAATGGCGTTCATCGTGTCCTACAAACTTACATAAATTGCAAAACATTTGCTGAGAGGTCTGTACAAACTTCTGCAATAAATGGTAGTTATCAGTAGCATGTTGTCCTGTAACTTGATAGATAGCGCACCATAGCGCAGCTCCCGCACTCGTCCCAACATTATTTTCTAGTTTCAAGGGAACATGCCCTCTCCCTATAATATAGTTCTTAAATACCGGGAAATGACCCTTATCATTTTCGTGGCTCTTACACTGCGCACACCTCTGGCTGAGCTTCCTTTCCTTTCTTCAAGCTCTACAACTCCAAGTGCAAGCTTTCCAGTTGTGAATGAATCTATTGCACCCCAAGGTTCATATCTTGGATAGGTGAGACATCCAGTCTCATCGTGATCTTCAAGGCTTCCGCTTGCATCGCTATCTTCTGCTATGTCAAAGGTATTCTTAAGTGTGGCAAGAGCGATGCTATAAAATAGTCATGATGCTGGGAATCTGAGATTATCATATTATCCTGCCTGAACAGGCACTTCAACCTCTGATCAAAATCACAAGGTGTCTCATCTATCTTCTATTGGATTTTCTTAAATTCAATTACTGACCGCACCTCTAACTTAGGCTTACTAAAATCCTTATTCAAAGCTAGCTGGGTATCGACAACGTTGCAGTGGGGTTATCAGTGCAATACTTGATATACCATGTTAATGCGCGATCCTGTAAGGCTGTAATCAACTGCACTTTCTTAATATTATCGTCTGTGATCTATTGTGTTGTCCAAATAGCTCCTACGAAAAACCAAAACTGTTTGGGATCTTCGGTCCCTATTCCTTTGAGAAATGACATATTAATCATGTTCGCCATGTTGAATGGTGGAAATAGAGGTGGAGCGGGTGAAGGTGTAGGTGTATGAGGTGGAGGTTGGGGTGGAGGTGGAGTGGATGGATGAGGTATCCTTAGAATACCCCGCGTAATTAACTGAAATGCACTTCGCGTCGTAGTCAACACTGTCCCTTCGTCATCACTTAAAGGGGGTTCAATGAGCGGACTATATTCGGAGTTGGATCCTTCTTTTCTTCTAAAGAATCTCCTGCTTCGCATAGCCCCAAACATCAAGGTAACTGCATAACCCTCTTTTTACATAAAAACATTTTAATCCAAGTCTTCAATGAGTTCAAATACTTACTTCGTGGTCCTTTAGAGATCCTTTGTTCCACTTCGCTACATCTAATATTTCTATTGATCGCAAAATAAGTCAGAAAAGTTCCTAATGTGTGATCAATCTAGTGATCCATAGCCCACACAATATTGCTTTCTGATGCTTCCAGACGTCGCACTCATTTAGAAGCAAGGAAAATTTTAAGGATGGAAAATTATCTTGAAGTTTAAAAACATTGGCAAATCTCACTAGTCCCTAATATGCAAACTATAAAATGTTTATTGATGTATTTGTAAAATTATTCAAATTTATAATGATTTTATTTATACTTTCTATATAATGTTGGTGATTTTTAAGGTAAAATAATGTTATATTATATATTTTGGGCGAATCATTTTTATAAAAATTGGAAATTGGCGAACCTTGTTTTTGGAAAAATCATGGAAAATTAGCCCACCTGTGAATATTAGCCCCTAAAATTTTCCATGTTCAAGAGTCCACACTATAGGGCCTTCAAGCCTCCACATCCTTGACTATCGACCAATTTAGACAACCACTCATATAGTTCTTCAGGGAAGAAACAAAAGAACATGCCAGTCTCATTTGTGTACAAAAATCTCTGCAACCACTGCTCCTTGGATAATTTAGGGCTCCTGTTGTCCTGAGCCATGAATGTGTGTGATTTTCGATCAATCCACTTATCAAGATGTTTCTTCATAGGAAACCATTTATCACACATCTCTCAAATAGATCTCGGTCCAGTCAACGAAACCATTTGTTGGCTTAAGGTGTTTGACTCAGGTTCAAAGTTGTTCATGCCAACCAACAAAACCCTAACTGCTAGCCCTTTCTGCAACAACCTGCATAGCACAGGCTACAATCTCACCCGAAGTAGTATTGGGGGATGCTAGAACCAGGTTTCTACATCCAGGGACATGTGATAAGTGGTTCTCAAGCTCTTATATCTTAGATCTGCCTTCATGTAGATCAGTAGTCTTCCATGGCCTGATACAATAACTTGAGTAATAAGGCTTCTAGACCTCCGCAAAGGTCTATGATCAGTATTTACATACCCTAAACAGGAAAATTATCCACTTCCGTGCATTAATCAATAACCATAGATCTGCCTTCACGCACATCTATCTAATTCATTAGAAACTATAACAAAAATAACCCTTATCTTTGCGAAAATAGATAATTACTTAAGTTATGCCCCAATAAGATAGATTCAATAGTTTCACGCAAAATTTATTCATTATTCCATAGAAAACATATTATAAAGCGACAAATCATAACATAAATAGAATCAACAATAATGCTTAGATTGCAAGATAGTTCTTCAAAATAAGTTTATTATTTATCTTCAATGCTCAGATTACAGACTCTTTCACCTTGCGCACTCAGCTATAGGGGTTTGCGCACTTAGCTACGGACTTACCAAGGCCTTCTGCACACTCAGTTGTAGGAGCCTTCCCATTTCTCCTAAGTACAGGAAGAAGAGCTTCCTGCCTTAGGACTTTCCCAAAACAATCTCTAAATAGCCTTCGCTACTAGTAGTTACCCTTTTAGTCTCGCTATGACTCAAATATATAGCATTCTTCGATACAATACCATGGTGTGCGGACCATGGGTGAGTCTCAAAACCAACCTATTTACTTATCCAAAAAAGGGGTTCATCCCCTTTGAATCCTATCTAGTTGCACCCTCTTCATCCACATTTCATAGAGACTTTACATCTTTTACAAAAACTTATACAAAATTTGGGTTAACTAACCCCAACCCTAGGGACCCTATCCCAACATGTTAAATGAAAACACACACTTGAAATCATATGCTTTAAATTCAAAATCACATATTACACTAGGCATGTGTTAATGAGAGTACTTAGTGGAACCTTAAATATTCTCAAATAATAATTTTTTTATAAAGAAGTTCATAATAATTAGAAAATTAAATGTTTTTGTCCAAATATATTGGTATGGGTATATCATAGACTAAATAAAGATGATGATGGAGAAGTCCTAGAAGAAAGAAGGAAATGCAATTAGAAATAATCCTTTAACATTAAAAAAGACTCTAAAATGAAAGTTTGGATGGTAACTGATTGGGATAGATATATCAAAATTTTAATGAGAGTATTTTTACTTAATATGCTACAAAAAAGTTTTCATTGTTTTTTAAAGTCTCTTGTGAAAGTAACACCTTGAGAAGCCTTTAGTATCATAACCATTTTTTTACAATTGGGGATCATTAGCTACTTTATGCACCAAAGTTTGAGCCATTGTTAAATAAACTCATGTAATGATGATAGAATTATATGCTTGATTCTAGAAGCTAACAACTCATCTTCAATTTCTTTGAACTTGAAATATATTTGATGAATGATGGCTCCTTGGTCTTCATTTTTATTAACATAGTTGACTAACCATATTTCTTTTTCATCCTCAGAAAATCATTTAAATCATTTTTTTAAAGTTGAGTTTTTGTTGAAAATTCAAACATTAATACATCGAGAAGAGTTGGGATGCCTTGGTCTGCACATGGGAAATCAGACCAGTGGTAATGCCCTAAATTTTTTCTCATAACCACAAGTTTATCAAAAATATAAAAACCATATAGATATTATGAATTCCTATCGAAAGGAGAATCCTCCAGTCATGCCTAAATAGTGCTAGAAAATACATAGAAAAAAAAAAAAAAACCATTGAAAGGCATAGAAAAATTGGATCTAGGAGGAAGCTGAGGGAACCACTTTAACTAGATCATTAACATGAGGAGGCGAGTGACCTACATTTGGTGGGATTCTCATATACTCTTTAATTTTTTGCATTCTATTGTCCATAGTCTTCATCTACTCCTGAATTGCATCCAATTGGAGGAGTATTTCCTCCTTGGCCTCATTCCCATAAAAAAAACACTTTGACCAAAAATATATTCATGTGCCAGTAGAGGTATATTTTGTGCATGTATTTATTATATCATCCCTTTGTTTTCCAAACATCTGGGATTTGGTTTTCTATTTCTTGTAGGACATCAGTATCAAAGAGGAATTCTCTGTCATAAGAGATAGATATCTTAACCTCCTAAATTTCTTGTATCCTCTAAGAGCCATGCACCTAAAAATTCCTAGTTGAGATTTTGGCATGAAGGTGAGCTGAGGAACCACCCCATCCTTGGTATTACACTGCTCCTCTTCTGCATCTAACACGATGCCTTATCATAGTGTATTTACACTTGTAGTGTCTATGCAATGTTGGCATTAACTTATAGATTGAGTCCTCCTCTAACCACATGAATAAAGTTAACTTGAATGGAATGGGAATTGACCTATCCAATAAGATGATATTAAAGAAACAAAGGCATGGAGTATGACATGAAGAGATAATCTTGAATTTCTTCACAAGGGGAATTGAATTTTAGTCATAAGAAACATGTAACTAGGGAATTGTGCTGAAGGAACAAGGGAGAATGAGGACCAGGAGGGACAAAGAGACTAAGAAATGAATACAAAAGAAGAAGAGCATAAAATTATCCTACAAGTGCACATCTATACTAACGACTAGGAGAAGAAGAGAAAACCATGCAAACTACATAAATAACCTTCCTTACTAACTCACAATGAGAATCCATACCAAGATGGAGCCAACATCTCTCATTTGCCTCCATGTTTGCTAAAACATGCTTCATGATAATCACAAATCCTTCTAGCAAGTGGCCAGATACTGCCATTATTGCCATGAATAGGGAGGTGATAGATTAAATTCCATCCCATGTCAAACCATAAATTTGTAAATGAATCCAATTCATTTTAACAATCATTTCTCCTAGCTATGCCAATGATCAAAGTTGAAGGGTGATTGAACTAGGCTGCAACATTGATTGTGACATTAACCTCATCATGGATCACCCATCTCTTGTTAATGTGAAAGTTTGTAGAATTTGTGAAACACACTCATTCATGCATCCCTAGGCATCCCATCTAGGGATCTCTATTCTAACCCATTCAGGTGATCATAGTCACTCTTCAGAACGAAGGTTGGAAGGGTGGACCAATTGGAAGATTTCAAGGCTACTGCTTCTTTGCATCCTTCATTAGCCTAATGGCCCACCAAATTATTACTGGATCTTGTAAGGTCCTAAAACCTTCTAATTAGATATTTTTCCTAAATTACGTAAAATAGGTGTATTTTTTTAAATATTATTTTAACCATGATTGATAAGGAGTACAAGCCCTAAAATAAGGAAAAACAGTCAAGCAAACTCGGCGTGAACTAGAGAAAACAAGTTCATATTAGCAGTGCACAAATTGTCTCAGGGTAAAGCTATTATGTGGAATATTAAGCATACATTTTCAGTCAACATGGAAATACATTCTCTTTGCAAATAAGGATCTACGCTAGCATACAAATGGTCACATGCTAGGTGCCATAAACTGCAAAATAATTAAACAATTTCATTCAATTCTTTTGAGAACATGAAACCACACTCATATTTCCATGGTTTTAAACCAAGTTTAGAGTATGTGTCTTGTATCAGCAGGATTGAGTTTCAAGGTTGTAGAAATAGTAAATCCTCACATCACACTAGTAATATTATTCATTAAACAATGAATATACAATTTCCAAGTGTAGAAATGGATATTCAAGCTTACAACTATGACTCTAAACTTGCATACAAACTTAAATAAAATGGTTGTTAATATGATATATAAAAAAATCATGGATACACTTTGTCAAATGGATAACACACAAACTCAAAATTGGTAATTTACTCAAGGGTATAGCTTGAAAATCTAGGGTTTGAACATGTACATCATTGTTGATGTGTAATGTGATAACCAAAGAAACATTTTCAACATTAATACATTTAGTGAATGCATGAAGATGGGTTAGAATTTTAAAGAGCTTGATCAAATGTTTGTTAAACCCTTAATCAATCTATTTCAAATTTTACATTAAACACTCGATCAAGCTTTTTAAGTGCTCGATCGAGCTATTAAGGGCCTAAAAAATAGAGTTTTAGCTCCCCTTCTGTGGATTTCTCTACAACACCATTTTGTAGCCTGACAAACTTAAGGAAATATTTTTCCTTAGGTGGCAGAGTCGATCATGTTGGATTCATGAAGGAATCCTCTATCCAATGGAATATGAGTTTGACATTTTCAAATTTATATGATATTTTTCATCTAATTTCTTTTAAACTCCATGCTTGAATTTTTTCGGATAGTTTCAAAGTGTTTGAATTAAAAATCAATAACATAAAATATACAAAACGAAATAATTTCAAAAAATACCACCATCTTCATTTAAGAGTCCTCTTCAAAAGTGTACTCTTGCTTTTTGAATTTACTTAAATAGTAGAAAACCATTTTGTAGCCTCGAAAATTTAAGGCAATATTTTTCCTTAGGTGGTAGAATTGGTCATGTTGGATTCATGAAGGAATCCTCTATCCAATGGAATATGAGTTTGACATTTTTGAATTTATATGATATTTTTCATCTAATTTCTTTTAAACACTATGCTTGAAATTTTTTGGACAATTTCAAAGTGATTAAATGAAAAATCAATAACATAAAATATACAAAATGAACAAATTTCAAAAAATACCACCATATTCATTTTCAAGTCCTCCTCATGATATCTATATATTATAATGATAGAGAACATGTAACGATACATAATACAATACTCCTCACAAGTACTCAATACTATCTCCACATGCTACACACAAACTAGCTCAGATCTGAACAAGTCACAGGTTCAAATCTCCTCCACTATTTTCCTGCCTCTACTGCGCAATCCAAGTTGAGAATAGATGAGATCCAAGTTTGAATTCCCTTGGCTTGTACTGCGCAATCCTCATTGGCAATCTCAATCAATGATTGTGCAAATCTCATGCACTGCTATAGTCACAACTGATAGTAGTCTCACCCTTTCACCCACCTCTAACACTTGTCTCCACTGAACTGTCCATGCACTCAGTTAACTGATGTATTCTTTAGTTGATTTATGAGTTAATAATTAGTGAATTAATTAATAATTAGTTCACACCACTCATCACTAGTGTATTTGTCAGTTAGACTAAATACAACTAAATCAACTAAGTTAAACTGAACACAACTCCATCAACTCCTCAATTAACTCCACCAAACTCAATAACTTGAGTTCTAACTGAATTCCATCATGCAATAGCTCAACTAACCCATAGGAAAAGCATATTTCCTTCTGGTAGTTGCATGTGTCACATCCATAGTCGAACTGAAGTGTTGCAAGAGGATAAGATAATGTTTATACTCCAAATATTATTAAGAGCTAATAATATTCAATTGTCTATTTTTTGACTGGCAGACTAAAAATAGACTCCGCCCATATGTCTAAAAATAGAGGTCCATCTATTTTTACCAACATGACCAATCATCCATAAATAGAATCCTGCAACTCATAGACCATGATCCATATGTCTAAAAATAGACATAGTCTAAAAATAGACTTTGCCCCAAAAATAGCCTGTGGAACCACTTAGTGAAGGCGACTTCTTTTCACTAAGCTCCATCATCTTGTTGTATTTTCAACACTCCCTCTCAATAAGATATGGATTATCTGCAACCCCTATCTTACCTCTGTGCTATTCGAATTTTCTCCTGGTGAGCGTCTTTGTCAAGATATCAGCGTCCTGATCCTCCATGGGAATATATGAAAGTAACATGATTCTCCACTGCACACAATCTCTGATATGATGGTACCTGATGTCCTTTATGTCCGTTGGGCTCCCTGCCCAATCTGCATCCGTGAAGCCACATAGCTTCACCTCATCCTCCTGTCTGTAGCACAATCCATATCCCGATGTGCCTTTGTTGAGCCTGCACACATGCAACTCCACCAACTGTCGATAAACAGTGGCATCCACTACCTCCGCTGAAGTAGCATCCTCCTTCCTCCAAGCTCCAGGAAGAGGAGTATCAACAGGCTTGCAGCCATGCATGTTGAACTTCTCCAGTATCTCCCGGGCATACTTACCCTAAGAAACAAATAGTCCATCACTGCGCTGCTTCACTTTGTAGATCCATCTCGAACCCACCACTGACTTCCCCTCCGGTCTTGGGACGACCTCCCATGCATTGTTTCTGACAAATCATGCTCTTCCCCCATGGCATCTACCCATGCGGGATCCTCCACAGCTTCCTCGAAAGAGGATGGCTCAGTCACGACACATTTGCTCACAAGAGCCATGTATCCAGTGTACCAATCAAGTGATTGTCTCTGTCTGTGATGTGTTGTAGGTGGTCCTACAACCTTCTCGGCATCTTGAGCCAATCGCTCAGCTTCTGTAGTGCGCTTTCGCCCACTGATGGTTGGCGCTGCATGAGTGGTCTCTTCCACTCCATGAACTTCATCTTATGGCTGATCCACATCCTGAAGCTCATCCTTATGAACTAATAGCTCCTCATCTGCATGCAAGTGTGGCTCCCTCTCAAGCGAACACTTCATGGCTTTCTCCTCCTGAAACTTGATATCCTGTCGCACAACAGTCTTGCGAATGTCTGGCAAATACACACAATAGTTGTGGGGCATATCAGTGTACCACACAAATATCCCAACCTTTGTGGTCAGTTCCAGATTCTTCCTGGCATCCTTCGTCACATGCATGTAAACAGGAGAACCAAAAATCCTCAAATGGGAAATATCAGGCCTCTTACCAGAATAAGCCTCCTCGAGTGTACTCATGCCAAGTATCTTGTGAGGACAACAGTTCTGCACATATACTGCAGTATTGCATGCCTCCGCCCACAAGTGAAGGCGTAGGCCCTGATCATGCAACATCGCCTGTGTAGCACCCACGATCATTCTGTTCTTTTGCTCAGCAACCCTGTTCTGCTGTGGGTTATGGGGAGCTATGAGCTCTCTTCGAATCCCTTCTGTGCTGTAGAAGTCCTTAAACTCACCAAAGATGAATTCACCACCATTGTCGCTCCTAAGAGCCTTCACCTTCTTCCACGATTCCTTCTCAACCAGTGCTTTGAACTCACAGAACTTTGAGTATGTCTCGCTCTTCTTCTGCATGAAGAAGATCCGGCACTTTTGGGAGAAATCATCAACAAAGATCACATGGTACCTATGCTTTGTTGTCGAAGCTACTGAGAAAGGTCCACACACATCTGTGTGAATTCTCTCAAGAATCGTCGTGGCATGACTATCCTTCTCATGAAAAGTGGCTTTCACAAATTTTCCCAAGGTACACCCCTTACACTGATCTGACTGTGCAAGAGTGCCTTTAGGAAGCCCTATAGAAATTTGTTGTAGTATCTTCACGGCTCCATGGTGAAGGTGGCCCAACCTCTGGTGCCACAGCTCGCCATCATCCCGACTCACCACTCCTTTTGCCTTGCATGCCATTGTTGCACAGCCATCCATATGCAATTGATAAAGGTTCTTGACTCGAACCCCTATCTTCCGAGTTTCTCCAGTTGTCTTACTGCGCAGGAAAGCCTTTCCCTCGCTGAAAACAACATCATATCCCTTGTCTTCTAACATTGCCACAGAGATAAGATTCTTCTTCAATCCTGGAACATGCATCACTTCATTCAATACGGAGGGTTTACCAGACTCCCTCTCAAAGGAAGTGGTACCGATACCAGTCGCACTATATCTACCATCATCGCCCATCTCGATGTGCACTCCAAGATCTTTCTCATCCAGATTAGAAAACAAATCTCGATCTCCTGTCATGTGAAAAGACACACCATTTTCCAAGAACCATACCGATCCCATCACACTTGATACCAAGCATGTGATCAGCGAAAAATCCAACTCAAACTGCGAGGCTAAGGCCTCTCCCGCTATAGATCCAGCAGCTTGCTTATTTTTCTTCTTCTGCGGACAATTTGTGGCATAGTGTCCGTGTTGGTGACAGTGAAAGCACTTCACCTTGGACATGTCCTGCTTCTTGCCTTTCGCACTGGAATGAGAAGCTTTCTTGTCATTCCCCTTCTTTGCTTTGGCAGCAAAAGTGCAATTTTCTTCATTAGATGCCTTTGATGAAGATCTATCCCTGGTATTCCACCTGATCTCCTCTTGCACAAGATCCGACCAAAGTCTCTCCCATCTTGGCAATTTCTCCCGACCATTAACAGAGTCCTGATAGGAATGCCAACTCTTCGGAAGACCAAGGAGAGCCAAGCTCCCCAAGTCCTCATCATCGACAGTCACCCCCACACTTCCCAGCTCATCCCGACATTGGGTGAAATTTGTGAGATACTTGGGGATACTGTCTCCTTTCTCACACTTGAGCGCCAACTTCCTCTGGTCGCTCTTGCTTTGGAATAAATCTGTCAACGCTTTCCACATCAAGTATGGAGAAGCCTTTCCATGTAGGTTGGATGCAATGTGATCCTTCACACCCTCTAACAGAATCCTTCGACACTTTGCTGTCTTCTTTTTCCAAGCCTCAACTTGAGCAGCATCAGTAGACTTTGGGACTTCAACATCTATGAACTCCTTCAACCCATTGTCATCTAACACCACCTCCATCCTATCTTTCCATGCAATATAATTCGATCTGCCTTCAAGGGCATACTCCAATCGCAATCCATTGAAAGACATTTCAACTTCGACACCATGAAAACACTGCTGCAAATTCGAATTCCACCAACTCGAAAACCAACTGCTTCTGATCTAAAATTCATGAGAACAAAGTATTTCTCGTACAAAGATTGAATGTATGGGCATTTACCGGATATCTCACCTTCCAAAAGAAGGATGAATCCAGAGGCTACCTGGCCCGATTACAGACTTTTCTTGAAGAAATAAAATGTAATGACTTTCTGAATAATAGATCTGATGATCAACTTTCGCTCTGATACCATGTAGAAATTTTAATAATATAACACTTATTCATAGAGATTATCCTGATTATACACTATTTGTGGAATGCATGCATAATACATAACCTCCTCTACCATTGATCATCAATTTGCGGAATTAAAGAAACAATCACATGCACACATTGAAACATCAATCACACATATCAACACAATATGTCCTGGGGAAAGCATACAGCTGAAAACCCCCAACTATCTGTATATTATAATGATAGAGAACATGTAACAATACATAGTACAATACTCCTCACAAGTACTCAATACTATCTCCACCTGCTACACACAAACTAGCTTAGATCTGAACAAGTCACGGGTTCAAATCTCCTCCATTGTTTTCCTGCCTCTACTGTGCAATCCAATTTGAGAATAGAATTGATCCAAGCTCGAATTCCCTTGGCATGTACTGCACAATCCTCATTGGCAATCTCAATCAATTATTGTGCAAATCTCATGCACAACTATAGTCACAACTGATAGTAGTCTCACCCTTTCACCCACTTCTAACACTTGTCTCCATTGAACTGTCCATGCACTGAGTTAACTAATGTGTTCTTTAGTTGATTTATGAGTTAATAATTAGTGAATTAAATAATAATTAATTCACACCACTCATCACTAGTGTATTTGTCAGTTAGACTAAATACAACTAGTTCAACTAAGTCAAACTGAACACAACTCCATCAACTCCTCAATCAACTCCACCAAACTCAATCACTTGAGTTCTAACTGAAGTCCATCATGCAATAGCTCAACTAAACCATAGGAAAAGTGTATTTCCTTCTGGCAGTTGCATGTGCCACATTCGTAGCTCGAA